>SJYV01033267.1:258698-317455 GCA_006410875.1 Neotragus pygmaeus
TTCTTCTTTTTTTAACTTTCTTAAATTTTTAAGTCCTCTATTTCTCTAATTATTATTTTTATAACTTATTATTACTTTAAAAAAAACCTATTTTTAAAGCAAATGCTGTATATAGTCTTTTTGTTGTTGATGTTGTTTTTTTTTAATAATTCTTGCGGCTTTTTTGTTGTTGTTCTTGTTTTTTTTTTTCTCTCCTTCTTCTTTTCTTTAATATTACATTTTGGAAAATCAGTCTCTACTCCAGATTTTTAATCTTTGCATTTTGGTACTTGTTGTCAATTTTGTACATTTAAAAACCCAATCTTCAGTACCCAATTTTACCTGAGAGTGAGATTACTGGCTTAACCACTCTCTCCTCCTTTGGACTTTCCCTTTTCTCCACCAGGTAGCCTCTTTCTCCTCCCTCCCCCTTCTCTTCTCTACCCAACTCTGTGAATCTCTGCGTGTTCCAGACAGTGGAGAACACTCAGGGAACTGGTTACTGGCCAGNAACCACTCTCTCCTCCTTTGGACTTTCCCTTTTCTCCACCAGGTAGCCTCTTTCTCCTCCCTCCCCCTTCTCTTCTCTACCCAACTCTGTGAATCTCTGCGTGTTCCAGACAGTGGAGAACACTCAGGGAACTGGTTACTGGCCAGATCTGTCTCCCTCCTTTTCATTTCCCTCCTTTATCCTCCTGGCCACCTCTGTCTACTTCCTCCCTCTCCTCTTCCCCGTATAACTCCATGAACACCTCTGAGCGGTCCAGACTGTGGAACCCACAAAGGAAGTGATTACTGGCTAGCTTGCTCTCTCCTCTTTTGATCCCACCTCATCTCATTCCAGTCACCTCTAACTACCCCCTCCCTCTTCTCTTCTCCATGTAACTCAGTGAATCTCTATGGGTGACCCTCAATGTGGAGAAACCTTTCATCTTTAACCTAGATGNCACAATTGCACTCATCTCACACAAAGTAATGCTTAAAATTCTTCAAACCAGACTTCAACAATACATGAACCATGAAATTCTACATATTCAAGCTGGTTTTAGAAAAAGCAGAGGAACCAGAGATCAAATTGCCAACATTCGCTGGATCGTCAAAAAAACAGGAAAGTTCCAGAAAAACGTTTATTTCTGCTTTATTGACTATGCCGAAGCCTTTGTGTGGGTCACAATAAACTGCGGAAAACTCTGAAAGAGATGGGAATACCAGACCACCTGACCCGCTTCTTGAGAAATCTGTATGCAGGTCATGAAGCAATGGTTAGAACTGGACATGGAACAACAGACTGTTTCCAAATAGGAAAATGAGTACGTCAAAGCTGGAAACAGGAAAAAAACAAGGTGATATATTTAATTCACCAAATACTACATTAAATATAAGTGAACTATAAACAGAGTTTCGGGCTAGATAAAAAGCCAAAGTTAAGCTATATAATGTCTAAAAGAAACATGCTTTGAAGATAAAGATACAAGCAGTAAAAAATTAAATGGTGGGAAAATATACTATGCCTATACTAAGCATGAAAAAGTTGAAGTGATTTTATTAATGTAAATAGACTTCAAGAAAAAGAGTATGACTAAAATAGATAAATTTCATAATGTTAAAATGATCAATAGGTATACCAAAAACATTTGACATGTCTTCATGAAGAAAGCTTTCAGCAAACTAAGAATGGAAGAAAACTTCAAGTCAATAAAATGTATCTCTTAAAAAAAAAAAAAAACTACAGTTGCCATCATAATTAATGATTAAATATTGTACAATTTCCTCTTAAGTTTGGAAAGAAGGCAAATATATCCACTTTCATCACTTCTAGTACACACTGTAGTAGAATACCTACTCAACAATTAGCCAAGAAAAAATAAATAAAAAGCACAAAGAATAGCATTACTTCTGGATGATATAATTATGTACATAGAAAACTATAGGGAATCTATAGAAATAAAATCTACCAGAACTAATAAATGAATACAGCACAGCTGCAGGCTACAGGTCAATATGTAAAAATCTATTTTCTCAATGCTAGTAAAGAAAAATAATTAATTTAGAAACTTCAGCTGTAATAATATCAGTAAACATTAAATGATCTGGGAATCAACTTAATAAAAGATACATAAAATATAGGATAAAACTGCAAAGCAGTGCTAAAAGAAAGTAAGGAACACCTAAATTAATGGAAAGATATGCCATGTTTGTGCACTGTAAGACAGTATCTAAGTTATCAATTCTCCCCAAATTGACCTATCAATTCAATAAAATCTCTTATCATGATTATAGCAGGATTTGGTATAAAAATTGATAAGATGATTCTAAAATATATGTGAAAATGCAATGATTCTAAATATAGCCATCAGTTCAGTTCAGTTCAGTTCAATTCAGTCGCTCAGTCGAGTCCAATTNAATAAAATCTCTTATCATGATTATAGCAGGATTTGGTATAAAAATTGATAAGATGATTCTAAAATATATGTGAAAATGCAATGATTCTAAATATAGCCATCAGTTCAGTTCAGTTCAGTTCAATTCAGTCGCTCAGTCGAGTCCAATTCTTTGCGACCCCATGAATTGCAGCACGTCAGGCCTCCCTGTTCATCACCATCTCTCGGAGTTCACTCAGACTCGCATCCATCAAGTCCGTGATGCCATCCAGCCATCTCATCCTCTGTCGTCCCTCTCTCCTCCTGCCCCCAATCCCTCCCAGCATCATTTCCAATGAGTCATAGTAATCATGAAAAAATATAACAAATTTGGAAAACTTACATTATCTGATTTCATGTCTCACTGATGAATTATAATAATTGTGGATGTTTTATTAGCATAAGAACAAACAAATCAATGGAACAGAACAGAGTCTAGATATAGATTAATAAATATAAAATAAAATAATATTATATCAAGATGCCAGACCAATGAAATGAGAAAAGGAAAGAAAAAACATTGAGAAATTCAGTATTTTTTTTTTAATGGAAAAAAGGTTTGAACAGATATTTTTTTCAAAAGGCCATTTATTGTTGCTTAGTTTCTAAGTCATGTCTGACTCTTTTTGACCCCATGGACTATCGCCCGCCAGGCTCCTCTACCCACAATATTTCCCAGACAAGAATACTAGAGCAGGTTGCCATTTCCTTCTCCAGAGGATCTTCCAAATGCAGTAACTGGACCTATATCTCCTGCTTTGGCAGGCAGATTCTTAACCACTGAGTCACCAGGGGAGCCCCCAAATGGCCAGTAAGTACATGTAAAAGTACTCCCAACCACAACAGGATTCATTTCACAGGTTTCACAATGACTAAACTTAAAATAAAACAATTTTTAAAAATCATTAAATGCTGTCAAATATGGAGAGAAATTATAACTCTCATTCTTTGTTAATGTGTATATACCATCGTTTTGAGGAATTTTTTACACTTCTTATAATATATACATACCGTATGATCCAGAAATTTAACTCCTAACTATTAGCTAAAAGAAGTAAAAATATATGAACACCAAAATATTTCTGTAAGAATTATGATAGCCATCTTGTTCATAAGTGGCCAAAAACTGGAAACAATTCAACAGGAGAATTAATAAACAAATACTGGTATAGTCATATAATGAAATACAATGCAAAAATACAAAATGATATAGTTCTGACATATAAAAACATGGGTGAATCTTAAAATCACACTTATGAAAGAAGCTAGATACAAAAGAGTATACATTGAATATTTGCATTTATAAAAAAACACCAGATATCAAAACTAACTGATATCAGAAAACGAATGATCAAGAAAAGGAGGACAGGGAAAGAGTTGATTGGGAAAACGCATGCAGAAATTTTCTATAAGTGATGAAAATGTTGTATACTTTTTTTGAGTGGTGGTTACAGTGGTAAACCCAATGCCAAAGTAATTAAGCCAAACAATTAATATATGTGCATTTGATTATATAATAATTACACAATAGAAAAATAAATAAATATTTCTCTGGAAANGCAGAAATTTTCTATAAGTGATGAAAATGTTGTATACTTTTTTTGAGTGGTGGTTACAGTGGTAAACCCAATGCCAAAGTAATTAAGCCAAACAATTAATATATGTGCATTTGATTATATAATAATTACACAATAGAAAAATAAATAAATATTTCTCTGGAAAGATTACTATTATTAGTGGGAAACTATAATTCCTATAGAAGAAAGAAAAAGTTAAAAAAAAAAAACATTGAATAAAGGCTTTCAATTAGAATATCCTAAAACTGTCTTTGACTGCTGCTTGCTTACACCCTGCTTTCATATTCTTATCTCCAGCACTACAATAAAATTAATAATAGGCTCAGCAGACGTATTAGATTTGTGAAAGTTCTATCATTTCTAGTGGCTGAAACACATAATTTATTTAATAAATGCTTAGTAAGGACATTTATCCTAAAATTAGGAAGTATCAGCCTTACAATAAAACAGTGGGGAAAAAGATAACTCCAGCTCTCAGAAGGTTTTAAAACCACATACTCCCCAGCATTCAAAATTTTAACTTCCATTTTTTCTCATTATATCCATTCCTTTTTCATCATATATTTTATAATGACTTTTTGCAAAATATGCAAACAGGATTCTTACTTAAGCTTACTTAAGCATCAGTTTCTGCTGATTTCTCTATATCTTCATTCAGAAAACAAAAGAACACAAACAATAAAGCAATCCAATACATTCTTTATTGGCCCTATCAACAGGCATACAGACACCCTTTCCCTTGTGACTGAACAGCACTTGCTTATAGCTGGTAAATTATCCCTTCTCACTGATGGTTAATCTTTAGAAGAATCATTTGTGAAGCCGTGAGGGAAGAAGGAAAAGCCATTATACCCAGCTGGAAAAGTGGAAAGAACTTGGTCGCCTTCACATTCAATAAATAACTTCTTTACTAATTTGAAAACTATCTACATAGTACTACCCACTGAAAATCTGTTCCAACTTAATCTTATTTTCCACTTAGAACAGAAATTCAGACATCTCAGCTATTGAAACAGAAATGGCACATCTCTGCCATTCCCATGCTTATAGAAGACATCAGTGTTAATCACCATGCTCTATACTGCTAAGCCAGGTATGGCCTCAGAATCTTTCTCACCTGAGCAAGATCTCACAGCACCTGAGACAGTCACTATCATTATAGTGAGATGAAACTATTTGCCATTCTTGTTCTGAATCTCCATTAGTGTGACTTTGCTTGATCCAGATACTATAGCTGTGAAATGAGATTAATATTTATGATTTAAACAAAGGAATCAGGAGTGTAGTACTAAAACCATCATGGCATCTTCTAGCCTCACATGACACAGAGCACATGTGAGTTAAAATTAATTACTACTNGTGACTTTGCTTGATCCAGATACTATAGCTGTGAAATGAGATTAATATTTATGATTTAAACAAAGGAATCAGGAGTGTAGTACTAAAACCATCATGGCATCTTCTAGCCTCACATGACACAGAGCACATGTGAGTTAAAATTAATTACTACTTGCTATGCTTTTTTGAGTACATTTGGTAAAAATATGCTGAAAGTGCACAGTGAACCTTATTATTTTTTCAAAAAGTATTTTTACTTGCCTACCTCTAGCACACTGGAAGAAGACATACAAGTTTCCTAAAATGATACATGATATTGAGCTTTCAAATAGCCATAGTCAAATCAAAACAAATATCCTTGCTTATGGCATCAAAGAATTCTGTTTTTTTTTTAATAATTACCTCTTAAGCACTATTTCTTCCTTGAAGTAGACCTTCGAATATGTCTACCCCAAATTCACAATGTTTACATGTATTGCTAGTATAGAAAATTCAACCTTAAGAACAAAAATTATTATTTGTATAGTTGGTTAATCACCCTCTAATCTAGTTCCATGTCATTTTGAAATTCAAATTCTTTTTTCTCCAAGAGGACCAATTTACTAGATTATAATAATCCTCTGGTCTTCTCAATTAGAAGCAATCCCTTATGGCAGTTATTTGATGCTTACTTCCAGGTGGTGCTAGTGGTAAACAACCTGGCTGCCAATGCAGGAGGTGTAAGAGATACAGGTTTGATCCCTGGGTCAGGAAAATCCCCTGGAGGAGGAGGGCATGCAACAAACTCCAGTATCTTTGCCTGGAGAATCCCATAGACAGAGGATCCCGGCGGGCTATAGTACACGGAGTTGCACAGAGTAGGACACGACTGAAGTAACTTAGCACGCACACATGCACTTATTAAATAAAAAGGAAGTAATGGTGTAGATAAGGTGGAAAAACCAAATAAGAGTTATATAGCGTAAGAGCAAGCAAAGAGAAAGGAAGAATATATAAGCAGTCTGTATATTTCAAAAAAATGTTGCAGTGAACATCCAGGCAAGAGATTAAAGACATTCTCCTTCTCAGGTTTTCTAACAAATATTAACAGAAGTTTTTGTTAACTGAAAATAATCAATAATATTTTAGCTATAGAATCCAAAATTTAAGACACTGGAACATACTAAGATTAGAAACATGAATATTTCTAGACTTGGTGCCCTCACTACAAACTGAACCTCAACACAACTAATTCAAATCAAATAAACTTTTTTTAACTTTCAGTAGCCCAGTATTCTCTGCAAAATTCCTGTTTCTTACAAATATACCAAAAATTTGTCAAATTTATTTTAAATATAGGAGATATTTAAACTCTGTTAATTTTGGCAGTCATACAGTAAGAAGCTGGCATAAAAACTATCAATACTGATTTGGTACCTTTTAATAAGGATTTATCAATTGACTTTAGAAGTCCTCAACCTCTTTCTTTAATTTGGGTTTTCAGTTCAGTTTAGTCGCTCAGTCGTGTCCAACTCTTTGCGACCCCATGAATCGCAGCGTGCCAAGCTCATTAACATCAGTACTCTCTTCTGGGCACACAGGTTATATTCTAACCTTTTTGTAGAAAGTCTGGGACAACATGTCCATCTGTGACATATTTTCTCCCAGATCCTTCACCTTTCCCTTATCAGCTCTGCCTTACAGGGCACTGACCCCTGCAGCCCGTCTTGCAGTAGTGGCTTCAAGCTGGATTTGGCAAGTGAGAGATACTGGAGGAATATCAGGATGTGGAGCAAAAGGAAAGACCTGCATGCCTCCAGCTCCCACAAGACAGCACCATCATGATTTCAGCTTCCAAAAAGTAACATGACCTAGATTCTTTTAACACTGCCTCCTCCAACTAAAGGAGGTAACCGTTTCTTGCTATTGATCATCCTTGAGGCTACCTTGAGGCTTCCCAGGTAGCACTAGTGGTAAAGAACCCACCTGACAATGCAAGAAACAAGAGATGCTAGTTTGATCCTTGGGTCAGGAAGATTCACTGGAGAAGGGCAGGACAACCCACTCTAGTATTCTTGTCTGGAGAATGCCTTAGTTAGAGGAGCCTGGTGGACTACGGTCCAAAGGGTAGCAAAGAGCTGGACACAACTGAAGCAACTAAGCATACATGAGATTAGCTTATTGTCCTTTGTTTGGCTTCTCGGCTCTGTTATCAACATGTGATTTTCTGTATTAAATTTCTTGTAATAAATTCTTTATTTTAGATCTTTAAAATAGTTTCTTTCTATCTAGTGGGGCTCTGACTGCTAACACCTTGTTTCTGAATTCTGATCAAGGTATACCAGCAGAAGTGATGAGTAACATTTCAATTAGAACTTCCCATGTGTGATCCTCACTTCTTTTTCTCTTCCCCTGCTGAACAGAAATGACTGTGGGGCTTAGAAGAGATGAGTCCTTAGCCCACTGGTACACAATACATCTTAAAATGAGCAAGAAATTAAACAATTACTAAGTCTCTGAGATTTCAGGGTGAATCNACAGGAAAAACCATAGCCTTGACTAGACGGACCTTAGTCCCTTAGGTCATAGTTAATTCTTTACAAGAGAGTCATTAAATTTAGCCCACAATCAAAGGAGGCAGTTAAACAAGTTAACAGTAGAAGGCAAAAGTCATTGGGGGCTATTTTGTAAGCTGTCTACCATAATGACAAAAATATGTATAAGTTTTTACAAAGTAAATTTGGTATTTATATAAATCATTTACCACTATGATAGCCATATCTTTCCTTGAACGCTTATTTCTATGTTACTCGACTGAGTTTTCCCCCATGAATGTTGTCTATCTATGTTTGCCTTTAAATAATCATGTGATTCCTCTTCCATAACGCTTTCTTTAGTTCTATATTTCTAACTTCTCTTCTGTTTCCCTGATCTACCTGGCTTGATCAACTTTATTTCCTTTACTCCCCAGGAAACATTTTTTCTTTTAACTGGTTTATTCCTTGCCACTTCCCTACACTTATTGAAGTTATCTCACATGCCTGCTTAGCTTTTCCTACTTCTAGACTCCCAACAAATATTCTCATAATCCTTCAAGATCTAGTTTGTTCCATCTCTTCTACCTACACCTTCTCTTCTTTCAAGTTCATAAAGTGACATTACTTACATTAGTCATTTGACAGTTTATCATATAGTATTAGTGAACATTGCTTTCAACTCCCACTAATATTTTATGTAAATATACTATTTTCATAGCCAGATTATTAGTACCTCAAAAGCAGGAATTCATTTAACAGAATACTTACATCAGCCACAGTCAATCAAAAAAACCATCTGAAACAATGACTTATATAGAAATACATAAAAACTTTCATCTTTAAGTCTACTTTTAACCTACAACCACCTGAGATCTAACCTACCTAATATATTAATGAACCTGTTTTTGTATTCCAATAAAATAAAACTTTTAGTTGAGGACTCAAATGTATGAAAAAAAATGGTATCAAAACAAACAAAAATCAGTACTGATGAACATATCTTCAGGGCAGCAATGAAGACTGAGACATAGAGAATGGATTTGTAGACAGAGAGGGTGAAGGAGAAGGGGGGATGAATTGAGAGAATAGTACTGATATACACTGCCATATGTAAAATTAGATAGCTAGTGGAAATNGAACATATCTTCAGGGCAGCAATGAAGACTGAGACATAGAGAATGGATTTGTAGACAGAGAGGGTGAAGGAGAAGGGGGGATGAATTGAGAGAATAGTACTGATATACACTGCCATATGTAAAATTAGATAGCTAGTGGAAATTAGCTCTAATTAGTGCTCTGTGACAACCTAAAAGGGTGGGATAGAGTGAGAAGTGGGAGGGAGGTTCAAGAGGGAGGGAATGTGTGTATACCTATGGCTGATTCATCCTGATGTATGACAGAAACCAATACAATACTGTAAAGCAATTATTCTCCAATTAAAAATAAATAAATTCTGAAAAAATCAAAATCAATAATGAATAAAAATCAGCAATGACTGACTTTCAAAGCTTGTTAGGTATACTGGTGTTAAGTATTCTGTAAAACCAATTCCTGCTTTTGAGGTACTAATATCTCAGCTGCAGAAATATTATATTTATATTAAATATCAGTGGGAGTTAAAAGCAATGTTCATGTAAGAGCTGACACAAATACTATGTGATTAACTGTCAAATGACTGATATAGGCAATAAAATGTCACTTTATGAGCATTAAAGAAGAGAAAATGTAGGTAGAAGAGATGTAAAAAATAAGTGATGGCTGACTTTCAAAGTTCACATAGAATTTAAAAGAAGTTTTAAGAAAATCACATTAATGATCAACCTTTATGATCTTAGTTTTCACAATTGAGTACAGAAGTATGGGCATTCCTAAAGATGTGAGGGGGAAAATGAAGAAGTTAGTCATAAAAGACATGGAACATGAGTAGGAAAACAGCTTTAGGAGGGTCTTTAAATGATTAAATAATCTTAAAAATGAAAAGAAAAATTTAATCCTATTCCCACTCATGAAACAAAGATCAAGTTAAAATGTTGGTGGTCAAGTTCTCCTTGCGGCATAGTAAGCCAGTGCCACAGCCTCGTGGGGGCATGGGCAGTGGGTGGTTTCTCTGTTACCTCACTTTAGGATGAACTAATACAAGGCAATAGACAAGAAAATGATAGGTTAGCCATACTCCAGCTTGAAAGATGGCTTTTGAAGAGATCTTCACTTTAAGTCCAGAAAAATTTCAATCTTATTTCTGTTACAAATTATGCTTGAACAAGTCACAGCAGGACACCCAGGATCTCAAGTACTTTAAGAAAAGAGAACAGCACAATAAGGAAAACTAAAGTTTTCTCTTTCCAAACATAATTTAGCTTTGAAAAAAGGAAAACCTTACTAGGTTACAATGTGTTAAGTGAGGTGTCCAAGGGCAGAGAATGACTCACAGTGAGGCTAAGAATAATACGTGGATTTTACACCCTAAACAACATTATTTAAAATAAAAATGAAAAGCCTATGTGTAATTGAAAAAGTTTTCTTATGAATTTCTAGGTGTTTATAGAAGTTCCTTTTCTCTCTCTGTCTCTCTTCCTCTCCCTCTTTCAATTTAAAGACAGCACTTGCAAAAATGTTATTACTCTCAGGATATAGAAGCCTTAAATATAGAGAGCATAAAGAAATGAAAGCAGGGAAGGAGAATTAAATGAAGTTAACATTTATATTTTTTCTATAGTTGAACTACGCTTATTGTTATTTATTTTTACTTTTTATCTTTATTTTAAAAATAAGTTGTCATGTAGTACAAAGAGCATCAGTTCTAAGATCAAAACTCTGAATTCAAAGGCCTATACTGTCTTATAGGCCTGAGTTCACTTAACCTGAACTTCAAGGTTCTTATCTGTAATTCAGGTTACTATCCAGCCTGCAGAGATGTTGTATGTAAAAATCCTTTGTTAACTCTAAAGCTTATATAAATATTAAGTCATGTTTCACTCCCAAGATTTTACATTTTTTATTCCTAATGCATGAAAAGACAGAAGCAAGTTCTAGGCAAAACCGTCAAATAGACCAAAGGTTATTTCATAGCCCCTCCATTTTCCATGCTTCTCCCTCTTCATTATCTCTCAGCCGTGTCTGATGCTACAGTGGAAACACAATTACCTCTCCCCTTCTACTATTCTTTTTCCATACTCAACCAAAAAGAGAAGAAGATCCATATCTGTATGTACACAAAAATACATACACACAGAGACACACACACACACACACACACACACACACACACCCCTGTAGTAAAGCCATAGAGGGAAGAAGTCTTATGGAAGTAGAAGTAAGATCTTCCTCCCTACTGGTAGAAGTTTATCAATGGGGTCCAATAAAAGGGTGTCTCCTTTGCATGTTCCAGAAAATTTGCTGCTATGATGCAGATAGTGGACCATGTGAAACAGAAGACATCCCAGAAAAACAGGAGTTTGGGGAGAAATTAAAACTTTTGAAGCCCCCTTCACAGAATAAGATATCAACCACTGGTATATGCCTTTCATTTACTTTCTATTTTATCAGAAACAGCTTAAAGATAATTCCCAGACACATGGTTATATTCATAGGACTGTAACTGACCTCACCGAAGTTCAATACTAGAACCACTAAGGTGTTTATGAAACACAGTTACTTGATATGAACAGTGTTGTTTTTTAAAGATTTAACTCCAAGTGGTATTAAATAACAATTTGAATTAAAATATAGTTCAGCCAGATTTACATTTATAGATTCAATGACTGCCAAGATCTTTTTTCACATTTTTGTCCAGTAGATATTTTAAATATATGAAAAGCAACTTTTATTACAATATGCAGAAAAACTAAGTGAAACAATAAAAAGCAACCCACCATAATCTGAGTGACTTGTCCTGGTGATCCTACTAAACTTAAGAGTCTCTAGTATTTTTTGATTAACATTTAAATGTATTATAATAAAAATAATTACACACTCCAAGTAAGACGGCAAAACTATTCTTGTACCAAGAAATTTGATAGCATTATTGACTCTAAAGGATCTAAGTGTTTCTCCCTATCTCATCTATATTATTTCCAAAATCACTTGCTTCTAACTTGGAATATGAATATTTTTGATATTAGCAAAAACTGTTTTGGAGGTAGATTGCTAATATCATATATTTTAATACTGTAAATGTGCTTACTTTTCATGTACCCTCTGTAAACCTATCTTTGTCCAACTCTGTATTTATGCTCATAAAGTTCATCACTGATTTAAGACTTTACTAATGATACATGAATAATTAACATCTTTTTGCTTTCAAAAATTCTAGCAATTTTCAAATCTATTTCCTATTGCTTGTAATATGTGCCCTTTTGTTAAGGGCTACATCTATATCCTCCTAAAATATATTTATGTACAATAAATTTCCACTTACATTATGGCAATTTTCATTTTCATGTAATATTCCAGCATTTTTCTACAGTTATGCAGTGTTTCAAAATGGCTAATTGAGACAATTTTAATTAATTTCTTTCTAGTTTTACAAATTTCATAAGAAAGACTTGGTATGCATTTGTCTTTGCAAATCAAGATTTCTGCGTGGGCCTTTTATTTGAAGATGTAAAGTTCTTCTCTATGTCCTTCAATCCCCAACTCATCATTTGAACATGGGAAATTCCCCGTCTCTATGGTCCTCAATTCTGTCTCTCTGGCTAGGGGCATTTTGACATTTGTCACACTGCCTGGCATACCCCAGACTTAAATAAATTTCACTGTCTGCTTTCTCAGCCTCTACATGCTTCTCAGCTCTGATGGGGAAAATCACACAATGGCTCGGATCGATTTCAATTTCAATTTATGACCTCCACATCCACTGGGCACTCACAATTGCCTAGCAAACCCTCTGTGTTTCCCTTCTCACCCTGTCTCCCAGGCTCAAATTAGCAATTTCAAACATCCTCCCTACTCCTCACACCTTCTACCTCATTTCTGATTTGTCTTTCTCATCACAAGACTTTTCTTCCTATTCAGAGCCTTTAATCCCTCCTCCAAAACCTGGCTGGCCCAACCTGTGTCCTGGACCCCAGATACCTAACCTCTTTAGAGGACTGGCCTTCACACCAAGCCCTCTCTCTCCTACTTTTGCAGCATCCCTCTTTGCTTACAGCTTCTTTCCCACCAGCAAGGACCCTCCTAAGTCTCCTCCATGTTAAAATAAATGTTCTTGACCTTTCTTGCTGCTGCTGCTGCTAAGTTGCTTCAGTCATGTCCGACTCTGTGTGATCCCATAGACAGCAGCCCACTAGGCTCCCCCGTCTCTGAGAGTCTCCAGGCAAGAACACTGGAGTGGGTTGCTATTTCCCTCTCCAATGCATGAAAGGGAAAAGTGAAAGTGAAGTCACTCAGTCGTGTCCATCTCTTAGCGACCCCATGGACTGCAGCCTACCAGGCTTCTCTGTCCATAGGATTTTCAAAGCAAGAGTGCTGGAGTGGGGTGCCATTGCCTTCTCCCTCGACCATTCTTAGTCACTTCCATTTACTCACCTCACATTCATTTCCCAATTCCTTCCATTTCTCTCCATCCTCAAAATCCTACCAAAACTGCCCTATCAAGCTGTCAATGATCTCTTATTGATTCAATAAATGTGTCTTCATCCTACTCTTACTTGATCTTTTGGGTCTATGCGATACTTTGGATTTGTCTTTCTTTCCTAAAATTATTCCTTTCTGCATCTTCTCTGACACTACACTGTCCTGATTTTCTTCATTCAGCGTTCAGTACTCTTTCTCACTCTCCAACCAAGCTGTGTTAATTGCTGTCATGTCCGATTCTTTGCGACCCCATGGACTGTAGCCCACCAAGCTCCTCCGTCCATGGAATTTTCTAGGCAAGAATACTGGAATGGGTTGCCACTTCTTCTCCTGACCCAAGGATCAAACCCAGGTATCCTGCATTTCAGGCAGCTTCTTTACCATCTGAGCCACCAGGGAAGCCCCTTCAACCAAGGTGTTCTGCCTATCCCTTTCAGGCAGGTATCAAGGCTCCACTCTTAGCTTTCTTCTCTTATATTAAATATGTTCCCTTGATGATTTAATCTCTACCTGCATAGACTCACTTACCATTTTTATGCTGATAACTTCCAGAATTATAACTCAGCTTTCTCCACTGAAACTTAGACCCATATACACAACTACTCACTAGGTATTTCCACTGAGACATGCAACAGAGTTCTAAAATTCATATGGTCAAAACATAACTCGTTAGGTATGAGTTGTCTGCTGCAAACTCATCTGCCCTCTCCTGATTCTCTGTAAATTTTTCTGGCTTAGTAAGTGGCACACTCAAACTTTCCCATTTTCTCAAGCCAGAAACATATGTAAGTATGGACAAATTAAAATATAGATATACATACACACACATAATTAATTTTTTCTGATATATATATATATATATATATACACACACAAATTTTTCCAACTTCATTTCACTTAAACATAAAATCCATGTAATTCTTCCTTCTCCATAAACCTTGATTCTGTGTTTCTCTCCGAGCCCACTGCTGCTTGCCTAATGCACACCAGCATCATGTTGGGATTAGTGCTGGTGGGAAGGAAGCCGTAAGCAGAAGTGGGATGCAGCAAAAGCAGGAGGGAGGGGGCCCGAGTGTAAGGCAAATTCTCTGGGGAATTTAGACAGCTGGGATCCAGGGCACAAGTGGAACCAGCCAGACTTGGGAGGAGGAATAACTCAGCAATAATGAAGATCTAAAAGCTTGCTCTCTCTGAATGAGAGGAGAGGTCTTGTGTTGAGAATGACAAATCAGGAGATGAGGTAGGAGGTGTGAGGCGAGGCAGGACACTTGAAATTGCCAATTTGAGACTGGGAGAGAGGGCGCCTAAGGAAAATCTCTTCTAGATTATTGTTACAGCTCCTGGCTTGTCTCTCTGCCTCCTGTGTGGTCCTTCTTACATACTGCACACTGCAGCTGTTTAAAACACAAATCTCCTTTATAAATACTTCAATCCCTTTCCACAATCCTCAGGAATTTAAAACCCAAGCAGAACATGAAGACCATCACAATCTTGGGACTTCCCTGCCAGTCCATTGAGTAAGATTTCATGCTTACACCGCAGGGGGCAGAGGTTCGATCCCTGGTCAAGGAACTCAGATGCCATATGGCACAGAAGAACAAAAAAAAGTCAACAAAACAATCTTGCCCCTGCTCAGTCCCACACCTCATCTCCTGTCACTGCCCGCTCTTTTACCCACCATGCCAGTCCACGGAATTCCTTGAAATGCCCTGCCTGCCTCATGTTCTCTTTCCTTTCAAGCCTTAGTTCATGCACATCCCCCTGTTCACAACGCCTGTATCTCCCTCCTCAGCATGCCCTCTTCCTCTGTGCAGTTCCTCCTCCTGTTTCCCCAGTCTTTTTTTCTTTGAAGCTTATCACCTGCAGAAATCTTTTCCTCTACACTCCCTGATATAGGTTAGTTGGGCCCCACAGTGGTCCCTCACTATCCTCTGCTTAGCTCTTTACCAGNCCTCTTCCTCTGTGCAGTTCCTCCTCCTGTTTCCCCAGTCTTTTTTTCTTTGAAGCTTATCGCCTGCAGAAATCTTTTCCTCTACACTCCCTGATATAGGTTAGTTGGGCCCCACAGTGGTCCCTCACTGTCCTCTGCTTAGCTCTTTACCGGCACACAAATGGCATCATGATTTTCTCTTATTTTTTTAATCCACCTAGCGGCAGGGCAAGACCAGAGTCAAAGCTATATAAACAGTTTTAAATGAATGAAAAACTAAGTCATCCCTTAATGGGTATTTGTTGTATAAGTGTTTATACCTTATACATGATTAATTTCCCCAAAAATATGAATGAGAAGGATCAATTTGTGTTCTCCATAGATGAACAAGTTTACTCATGTTAAAACAGAGAATTGAAACATATGATAATCTCGCAGCAGGTGGTAGAGACGGAGTATATATGAAACCTGGATGTGGTTTAAGACTGTTGAACTCAGGCAGGTCAGAAGCTGGATTTCTCTTGTCTGCCATCAGTAATAAGGCCTATCAACCAGTGAATTGATGACAGAAATGTCAGAAGTTACAATAGCCAACGTGTAGCTCATGTTACCTAGTTTATAGACTCTAGCTACTAAATATACAACAGTCAGTAAAACAGAGCAGTACAATAATCTTCCACACAAATGCACGACCATCATCTTTCCCAAGTGGCTGAAGATTAAGAAAATACTGGGAGAGCCCATTAGTTAAATGTTACAGTTACTAAAAATTTAAACTCTTTTAAATGTTTTCTCCATTTTAATATACAAACTAAACAAAGTAATTCAACTCAACTCCTAAGCCAGACACAATTTTAGTATTTTCTGCTTTAAGTAAAATGTCTAATAGCTTTTCTTTCATCTCTCTCTCCTTCTGGTAACAGACCTTTCTTATCTACAACTCCATGTAGAGTCTTTAGGTCTGTTCAGGGATTAGCCTGGCAACCTATGTCAGTAATAAAATGTCACATATTAAAAAAAAATTTTTATTATAGAAGTGGTATTACAACCTGGGCAAAAAAAGAAAAAAACGACACCTTCCCCACCCCATGCTGCATAGGTATCAAATAACTACCTGGTTTCTGTCTTTACAAATTAAGGTTCTATTTTTTGCTACAACGCCCTACTTGTCCACCCCAACTTGTTGAGACAGAATAAGCTGTTATTTACTGTCATGTAGAGTTGCCAGACAGAATACAGGATGTGAGTTTAATTTGAATTTCAGTTACACAATGAATAATTTGAAGTGTACTGCCCCATGCATTATTTGTAATGTACTAAAAATTATTCTTTAATCAATGAAATTCAAATTTAACTGGGCAGCCTCTAATTTTATTTGCTAAATCTAGTAACCCCAGCTGTGAGGGCTGAAGCCAGGAAGAGATCATCTCAAAAATCACTTCTATTTCCTAGCCAGCCACATCCCTCCCCACTCTCCACCCTGAAACTTACCACCATTTCATCTTCTTACCTGAAAAGGCTCACCATAAAAGTTATCTACTCAGAGACGAGGCAGGAAAGCTATTCAGGTCTAAGACCAGGCCCAATCTTCTCATTTTACATTGAGGAAACAGAAGTTCAGGGTTGAACAAGGATACACAATAATGTGATAGTGAGGTTGGACAGGGTCCTGGTTTTGTTGTTGTTGTTAGTTACAAGCCTTCTGTTCTAAAGGTCTTACTTAAAAAAAAAAAAAAAAAAAAAAAAAAAGGCAAGGTCATTTTCTTCAGAATGCCATAACGAAAGTAGCTAATCTTGGTTAGGTGGGAGGTGGTTATGGGTCTTCTTTGAGAAAATCAAAAGGTCACATAAATATCCATTTAATTGAATTGCACAGAATATGATGCTCAACAAACCAGAGGCTAAACCAGGAATAAAGATATAGGTATAGAGGTGTAGCAAGAGGACCTGGAAAAGAATTAGCACTAGAGGTGTCTACACATCCAAGGAAGCAGAGAAGTCCCTGGAGATTCTGATGGTTTCTCTTCAGGATTGTACAAGAGCCTTTATAAACCAGTGATGGGCTTGTGTGGCACAGCTATTTATCAGTATAAAGGCACATCAGAAAAAATTCAATATAAAATGATACCTTTACATCTGAACATATTCAAATTTTTTATGCTTAAAGACAGCTACCTCTGTGGGTCCAAATCTGGTCTCCGCATGAACTTTCACTATATTACCCCGCAGGTGAAACATCCATCTATACAACATCTGTTATGTCTTCCTAAGGTATACCATAATTTTCATACTGTAAAATCTGACATACGATGCTCAAGATCATATCCTCTTGCCTCCAGGCTCCTGAAGGATACAGCCATCAAAGAAATTAATAGAAATGCCCCTTTGAGCAGAGAAAGGCCTCATCATACATGAAGCTCAGAACCTGCCTGCTATCTGTCTTGAAAGCAAACTAAAGAAATTTAGCATGTACTTTGGAACAAGAAGGTATAACAGGTTTACACTGTGTGACTGGAGTGACGTGAAGTAGTCAGGTATATGGGAAAGGCAGTGATCAGAGGGACCCTGCGACTATGTAAACCACACAGAAAAACTGGCTTGGAACAAACTAGCCAAGCAAAAAGAGCATGTCTACTAATAAACATAATTCACAAAAATTAAAGAAGACAGAAATGGATTCAATACAAAAGCCATACAGACATCTAGGACTGAGACTCAGATGCTGTCTGCAAAGACAGATATATGCAAGGTATCGCAGCGAGCTCCGGCCAGTGTCTGGGGGTCAGTTGAACACTTCTCTTCCCAAGGCCTCATGGTGGTAGCTTGAAAGTGGCCGTGGTAGGAATATTTATACATGGAAATTGACAAATGCTACTAATTAGTGTTTGTTTGTTTGCTTTCCTCAGAGCTAGTTTACATGCACAGCACTGCCCAGTATTTAAAACACAGGAGAAAAAACCTGACAGGGACCGCATAGAAGCAATAAGCCCAGGATGCCTTCAGAGAAGTGGCCTGAGGCCAGAGGATGTGTTCATTGAGGCATAAAAGGCAGACCTAGAAATAGCATTGGAAGGAAGAGTCTGGTATAATTTCCCCAGATTTAAAAGTCCTACCCATCCAAATCCAATTCAGAATGGAAATTTAAGAAGTTTATCTTGAATTATGTTGAGGAAGAGAAAAGAGACCATGTAAATTTTAAATAATAGTTAGAAACCTATGCTCTGTAAACATGTACATTTTTATTTTGTTTGCATCCTGGATTTTCTTTTTTAAAAATTCAAATCCTGAATTAGCTGTTCTAATGAGTATAGTTTCTAAATCTTAGTCCCAGATTGATGCTGTGAGTTCCAGGGCAGGGTGGGACAGTGATACCAAAAAGGCAAGGATATAAAGTTAAACTTCACCCACTTCCAAAGAGAAACATAGCATTTGACCAAGCACAGCTATACCTGGAATTTGTACAGCTGCATTCAGAGGGTCCAGAGGACACCCACACACCAGTAAAGGCCCCACATGTGATAACAAGGCTTCAGCCTGCATCCTCAGGGGTGGCCCCTGAATTTGCTCAACAATATCAAACTGCCTGTCAATTTGCTTTTTCTGTAACTTCAAGACAAGGCCAAACCTTAAACAACCTGTGTTTGCATGGGCAAGCAGATTATTGCTTTTACTCTTAAGGAAGTAATTGCTAAGCCTATTCCAAAGAACAGAAAAGAGACACATTTCTTATGTTTTCTGTACCAAAAGTCCTGCCAATCCTGATAAAGAATTTTTAAAACTCTGATTATGAAATTACCCAGGATGTGCAAGAGAGCCCTTTCATTTCTTTTGCTCCGAAAAGACATTATTTTACTTACTATTGCAAATACAATAGTTATTTTATAAAAAATATCTGAAACCAGAACCAAGAATATTATCAAAACTTAGCTCAAATATATGCTGTATGTCTGTGTTGGGTTTTCTACATTAAGCTCATGTGAAAACCTTCCTGATGTATCTTTTTAAAAACTCACACTAAAGAAAATCATAATTCAAGAAAATCTTCACTTGAAAGTATATGTGTGTATATATACAGACTTCCTTTGTGGCTTAGCTTGTAAAGAATCTGCCTGCAATGCAGAAGTCCTGGGTTCAATCCCTGGGTTAGGAAGATCCCCTGGAGAAGGGAAAGGCTACCCATGTGTACACACACACACACACACACACACACACACACACACGTATGTACATACAGATTTAGAGCAGAAAAATTGTCTTATCAATCAATTCAAAACCTAAATGCTATAAATGAGGAAACTCCACTGGTTTGTAAATGGAAGAGCTCAAGTCCAGTCTTCTGGACTTTCTAAGATTATAATACACTGCTTCCCTGAAAAGAAATAACTTAATAACGATTGACAGAGGGGTATAAAATACTAAGGTGTGTTATATATTTAACAGTTGTGGTGGAATAAGGGCAAAGCCGGTTACTATGAAGCCTGAATAATCCTGAATCCTCTCTTCAGCAACCCAAGAGAGCCTAAACTGGTGGCTTCAATTAGGGTCATCTGTAATCTCTAATCCTTTCTCCTAACTTCATGCTGAATGATTTTGACTAAGCAACCACAATGGGTAATTGCAAAACAAGATGGCCTCTAATATGCCTCTACTGTTAAAACGCTCATTGCTAAGCATGTGGTCACTTTCTCATCCTCATGAGTATTTTCCTATATGCTGGCTGACCAAGTAACTGCTATTACAGAATTTGCATTGCAGTTACCTGGTATTTGTAAGAAAATGTCCTACTCTGTTTTGATGCTTCAGAAATCTTTCTATATACTCACAGAAGGTTTTAATTATATTTCTACAGGGACAAACATGCTTTAAATGTTTTGCCCTTAGTATTATGTTTTCTGGAACAAAGAATGACCTTTGATACATCAAATTTTTATATCAATTGTTCTGACAACTAAGAGCAAAGTTCTAATCCAGCATCATTTACTCTTATTTCTAGTTTACACTGACCTAAGGAGTACGTCAAGGCTGTATATTGTCTCACTGCTTATTTAACTTATATGCAGAGTACATCATGAGAAACGCTGGACTGGAAGAAACACAAGCTGGAATCAAGATTGCTGGGAGAAATATCAATAATCTCAGATATGCAGATGACACCACCCTTATGGCAGAAAGTGAAAAGGAACTAAAAAGCCTCTTGATGAAAGTGAAAGAGGAGAATTAAAAAGTTGAAACGAAGATCATGGCATCCGGTCCCATCACTTCATGGGAAATAGATGGGGAAACAGTGGAAATAGTGGCAGACTTTATTTTTGCGGGCTCCAAAATCACTGTAGATGGTGACTGCAGCCATGAAATTAGAAGACGCTTAATCTTTGGAAGAAAAGTTATGACCAACCTAGATAGTATATTCAAAAGCAGAGACATTACTTTGCCGACTAAGGTCCGTCTAGTCAAGGCTATGGTCTTTCCAGTGGTCATGTATGGATGTGAGAGTTGGACTCTGAAGAAGGCTGAGCACAGAAGAATTGCTGCTTTTGAACTGTGGTGTTGGAGAAGACTCTTGAGAGTCCCTTGGACTGCAAGGAGATCCAACCAGTNCCAACCTAGATAGTATATTCAAAAGCAGAGACATTACTTTGCCAAGAAAGGTCCATCTAGTCAAGGCTATGGGTTTTCCTGTGGTCATGTATGGATGTGAGAGTTGGACTATGAAGAAGGCTGAGTGGCGAAGAACTGATGCTTTTGAACTGTGGTGTTGGAGAAGACTCTTGAGAGTCCCTTGGACTGCAAGGAGATCCAATCAGTCCATTCTGAAGGAGATCAACCCTGGGATTTCTTTGGAAGGAATGATGCTGAAGCAGAAACTCCAGTGCTTTGGCCACCTCATGCGAAGAGTTGACTCATTGTAAAAGACTTTGATGCTGGGAGGGATTGGGGGCAAGAGGAGAAGGGGACGACCAAGGATGAGATGGCTGGATGGCATGACGGACTCGATGAACGTGAGTCTGAGTGAACTCCGAGAGATGGTAATGAATAGGGAGGCCTGGCGTGCTGAGATTCATGGGGTCGCAAAGAGTCGGACACGACTGAGCGACTGAACTGAACTGAACTGAACTGAAGTCTGATGACACAAGAAACATGTTGCTCAGGTTGAAGTCTCAGCCCATTTCTGGTTTTGTCACTCCAATTACACAGGATAGCTCTACCATTGCTGGCTTGCCTGCCCTATATAGCAACTGCTGTCGCTTTTTGCACTTGAGAGCAGCCTAGGCATGAGAGGGTTAAGTTTGGGTGCATGTGCTCTGCTCATTAAGACACAAGGCACCTGGAAGAGTTTGTGCTCATCTCTTGAGAGTCACAGTATTAGAGGCACCACACTATTAAATGCCAATAAAAATCACCAGAACAGGTTGAAAGAGACAACACACAAAAACGTTTTTCCTGTTTTTTAAGCAAGGGACCCTACATTTTTACATCAGATTCCACAAAATATGCATTTAGCCTAACACTAAAATTGCAACTTATTTAATTTACATGCATAGGAATTCTTAGAATGTCAGAATTACAGTCAATAAAAAAGAAGTAATATACATCTATGAGAAGCTCATAGACATACATAATTTCCTGTTGAGACACTTTCAGATTTAATACAGTAGACAAAATGTCAGTGCCTCTACCTGCTTATTTCAAAAGTTACCCAAAAGCTAAGATAAAAAATTAAAAGACCAATATAAAGCATATGTTTAAAAAAGAAGGGAAAAAAAAAGACATTTTTGAAGCCTCAACAGACAAAACAGAAAAACTGCCAAGAGTAATGAAGGTCAAACATATGAAGGAAGATGCAGACAGAATAAGCCCATGAATGCAGATCCCTCCAAAAAAATATGCAGAGCACACTATTCCATGGAATGTGGTACACCTAGTGGTATAAAACCTACCCACATCCCTGTTTGCAAAACTCGACTAAAGTAAAAAACTGGCAAAGGATAGTTTCTCTAGACTGTATTTGGTTCTGCACAGTAGAAATAGGGATGAATGACAACCCAAACAGGCAAAGTGATATTAACAAAAAGCAGTGAGGTAGTAAGATAATGGATGAAGGAGATTATGTTGCCAGCTGCCCTTCAGTGCAAATTGTGAGTAGAAACGTAAAGAACTCACTCACACACACACACGTAAACTGTGAGAAGGAAAAATCTTCTTAATATGAAAAGAATACTACCTCTTTTTTGGTACAAATTGCCTGCATTTAATTTGTCCAAAATGTAACCATGCATCTGGACAAAGATAAGATATAAAAGGAGGAACTGAAGATGTAAAAGATAAACAAGCAACCAACAAGCAAAAAAGCCAAATATTAGGCAAAGAACATTCAAGAAAAGAATGTTGCCATGGAGCTGATAAAAATTGTAAACAAGCATGCTGTCAAGAATTTTTTTAAAAAACCAGCAGTCCAATTATCTCTATTAAAAAGATCTCAAAGAAGAAATACAATAATCCAAAAAATATAGTTAGGTTACAACAACAATAATAAAATAAAACAAACTGCAGAATTCAGGAAGGAAATTAAAGAAAAATAGCAAATGTTAAAATTAATATTAAAAGGAAAACATAGAAATTTTTGCATTTTGTGGTGAAATGTGTGAGGGTAATCAAAAGGTATAAATTTCAACTTCAAAGATAAATAAGTCTTGGGGAGTACAGGTAGAACATGATGATTATATGTAGTAATACTGCACTGCATATTTGAAAATTGCTAAGAGACATGAATCTTAAAAGCTTTTATTGCAATAAAAAGACCATTTTAATGATGTATTGCAATAATTTTTCAATATACATATACATAAATTATGTGTACACCTAAAACTACTACAATATCCTATGTCTATTATATGTGTATGTGCATTATATATTAATACAAAAGTAAAATGTGAAATTAGAACCAACACAAAGAATAATAGATATTACTGAAAATAATGCAAGAGATATGTAAAACCAAGTTAGCAAAAGTTTGCAAAATAATAGAAACAACAGATTTAAAAAGGTAGAGAAGTATAAATATGCAATATATTTAGTACATATATTTAGCACATATTATACATATATGCAAATACTGAAGAGATCTAACATGTACGTTTTAGCTTGTTCTTGTAGTGTAACATTTCCTCAAATCATAGTAGCTATAGGAGCAATAGACATTTATTTTCCTCAGTTTTTGTATGCTGAATTCAGAAACATCCGAATTGTAAGAGATTTGCAGTTAAGATGTTATCTGAAGGCTTGCAACGGGCTAGAATATCCACTTTCAAATTAACTCACGCAGTGTGCAAAAGTTTTAGAAGGAGGGCCACATTTTTGTGCATGTAACCTCCAGGAGCCCTACCAGGTTTTCATAGTGAAGATGGGAAGAAAATTCCTCATGCTTCAGGCTGAAAGGGGATAAAAGTAGCTGTTTTGAAGATGCCCAGAGCATTCTGTTCTTCCTAACAAGTACTTCCTCAAGAGAAATTTACCAGAGTCTAAACTACTGAGATTTTTTACCAGAGCCTAACTGATATGGGGGACAGGAAACATCCAACTCCTGTAGTATTCTCCAGCCTTCATGTACGGAAGAGGAATACCCAAGTCAAACCCCACATAGCTTTCCTTTCTTACCTAGGCGGGAAAAGGAACTGAGAAGTAGCTCAGTATATTCAGTATAACGATGGCCGTAGCCAAGCAGCACAGGCTTACTAAAATACTAATACTTCATAGAACTATAGAAAATATCCCTTCCACACATGCCTTATCACCACATCAATGGGGCTCCTGTACAACTGAAGGAACTGAATGTCTCAGATTTAATTTAAGTTTCTAAGGAAATCTAAAGAAAACAGAGGAGATGAAAACAAGCATCTGATAACGTTAGCAGATAACATCTGATAACATCCTATAGCATTAGCAAATAGGAGAAACATAGCCAAATTCTTAGTTTGATAAACACGAATCCTCATTCTAAATCCTGTTTTACCACAGTTTGTTTTGCACAATACTTAGTATTTGCCTTTCAAAAATTTACAAAGTATATTACAGTGCAAAAAATATAGTGTGAAGAGACAGAGATGGCATGAAAACCAAACTGAGATAAAGCAGAGATGCTAGAATTATGAGATCAAGAATTAAAAAAAAAAAAAACACCCTGATTCACATGCTAAGGGCTTAATGGACAACGGGGATAACGAGGAAGAACATATGAATAATGTAAACTTAGAGGTGAAAATTCTAAGAAAGAATCAAGTCGAAATGCTAGAAATAAAAAGCAGTTATAAGAGAAATAAAGAATGCCTTTGATGGGCTTATTAATAGACTGGATATGGCCAGGGAAAGAATTAGTGAGCTTGAATAAAACTCATTAGACATTTCCAAAACTTAAATACACAGAGGAAAGACAGAGCAGAATGTTTATGAACTGTGGGACAAATACAAAAGATGTAAAGTAAAATCAAGGAGATAAGAAGGGATAATGCAAAATATATAATGTACTATAGAAGGGGCTTCCCAGATTAACAGAAAATGGAAAGGTGATGGAAGCAATGATACATACAAGACTTGTTCTCAAAAATTTCAGTAAAACAATAGAGTAATTGACTGACCATTAAGTCAGTTACTTTATTATCAACAATAACAAATATACNAATAGCAGTTAGCTTTGCCATTTACAAGACTTTGATATGGGAAAATCACTGATCTCTCGAGTCTCAGTTTGAAGCCTGGAGAACAATCACTATCTTGCCCACTTGAGTCATGCGCCATTCAAGTAGGATGATGGATCAGATTGTACTGTGTGTACCATAGGGCATGACATAAATATTAATAAAATTGCTAGTGTTTTCCAGTAATTACCAGCTTAACCCAACTGTAAATCTGTTCTATTCTTTTTACAGATCAGAAAAATGGTTCGGGGAGCTTAAACCATTTGCCTGAGACCCCAGAGCTGCCAGCTTGCAGGCAGAAAGTAACTAGATGCGAGCGCAGCCTGACTCTCCTGCCTTTGCTCCCCCTTCTCTGTCTTTTCTCCTCCCTCCTTCTTCTTTGGCTCCGCATCGTCTCAACTCCCACCCCTGTCTCTTCACTTAATTACTTTTTAACACCAATAATCCTTGCTTGACCTCATCCTCAAAACTTTTATTCACTAAGGGACCATTTCCTACAACTTACTGCTGCAGGAAACTATTTAAGAGTGCCCAGTGTGGTGCTGAGAGCCAAAGCCACTCCCTAAACTGACGATTGGAAACCAGAGACCCAGGGGATCTATCTGGCCCCTTACTCTCCTCATACCCTGGAGGAGCAAGGAGTGAGAAAGCAGCAGAGGGCTTGATTCACGAATGTGATTTGCATTAAGATCCAGATGTGGTTTTGATGGGGAGAGGAGGCATGAAAACAATATTCATTCAATAGACACTTAGCATTTACTAAATAAGAGCTGGCATTTATACCAGCACTTTATCAAGTTCTGCCCTCATTTTCCTATCTGATTTGAACAACTGCTCCATGAAACCCATTTTATCCAAGGGTGGCGGAGGTGGGGTGGCGGGGCGCTCTGTAAATGTGTCCAGGTCACATAGCTGGGAGGTGGTGCCGATTGATGTGCCTGCAGATTCTTAAGCCAAATCCTGCATTTTCTTTTTTTTTTTTTCTGTCATAACAAGCTACCAAATACTGAGAAAGTTAGCAAGGGGAGTAAAAAATTCCCCCCGATTTTTAAATTGTTCCTTCTGCCTAGGATGCTCCCACCACCACTACCCAATCTTTCTGGTGACCACCACACCTTAGAAGAGCTCTGCTTCTTCTGAGAACTATCTCCTTCATCCAGGCTGAGTCCCCCTCCTTCCTCTGTGCTGCCTCCTTAAAGCCCCTGTTGTCGCTCCATGTTGCTTCTCCCCTGCCTTCCTGGAGGGTTTGGTGCGAGTGTGGGCCTTCTGCCTGGCTGGCTGTGGGTTCAGTCGTGCATCACCCAGACCTCTCCCCCATCTCCCACCCTGGCCCCTTTGGTCAGTTCTCTGAATTTCACGTAATCAACTGGAAATCAGCCAAAGGGTGGCTGCCACTCTCCTTCAACCCGTCTCTTCCTAAAGCCCTGACTGCCTAGTTGGATCTGTTCCAACCCAAGTGGCCAGATTTTGCTAGAGATATACATATACAAAAATTTATTTATTGTTTAGGATCTGGGCACCCTGTTTTGATTTTAGCCAAATCTGGCAACTATATATAATCTTGACTCTTCCCTTTCCAGGGGCCCAGGCAGTGGAAAGGATCAGGGGTGAGAGGTTGTGTAGGTGGGCCTCAGAAAGCTGCTCTTTTCTGAGTGCCTCTCTGTGCTCTCTCTGAAGCCCCAGTAGAACATGCATCCCTCACAGTGGCTCAGTTTCCGTCTATGGACAGTGGGAAGTTAATCAGGTAGTTTCTGAGGATGTGCCAGGCTCTGGGTCTGTGGCATAAGAGAGAGGTCCTCTATTTTCCATGCTCCTACCACCTTGCTCAGATGGTAATGGGGCAGTTATTCAATTATGGAACATAGTCCCACTAGATAGAAACTCCTAAAGAAGTTCATAGATTGGTTTGCATTCGCAGGCAATTTGGTACTGTAGGGGGAAAAAAGACATTGACGTTGTGAGTTGAAGACCTGGCAGCACTATTTGCTGCTGTGCTGTGCTCAATCATGTCCAACCCTGTGGCTCCATGGACTGTAGCCTGCCAGGCTCCTCTGTCCTTGGAATTTTCCAGGCAAGAACACTGCAGTGGGTTCCCATTCTTTTTCCAATGAATCTTCCTGACCCAGGGATTGAACCCATGTCTCCTGCATTGGTAGGCAGATTCTTTACCACTCTGCCACCTGGAGAGCCCTGTGGCACCATTTACAAGTTACTTAATCTGTGCAAGCCTCAGTTTCTACCTCTTTTTACAATGAGTAGATAGAAGTAAGCTGCTAGCACCCTCTCTGGCACATCAGTTCAGTTCAGTCACTTAGTCGTGTCCGACTCTTTGCAACCCTATGAATTGCAGCACACCAGGCCTCCCTGTTCATCACCAACTCCTGGAGTTTACTCAAACTCATGTCCATCGAGTTGGTGATGCCATCCAGCCATCTCATCCTGTCGTCCCCTTCTCCTCCTGCCCCCAATCCCTCCCAGCATCAAGGTCTTTTCCAATGAGTCAACTCTTTCATGAGGTGGCCAAAGTACTGGAGTTTNAATTTATGACCAACCTAGATAGCATATTCAAAAGCAGAGACATTACTTTGCCGACTAAGGTCCTTCTAGTCAAGGCTATGGTTTTTCCTGTGGTCATGTATGGATGTGAGAGTTGGACTGTAAAGAAGGCAGAGCGCCGAAAAATTGATGCTTTTGAAGTGTGATGTTGGAGAAGACTCTTGAGAGTCCCTTGGACTGCAAGGAGATCCAACCAGTCCATTCTGAAGGAGATCAGCCCTGGGATTTCTTTGGAAGTTCTGATGCTAAAGCTGAAACTCCAGTACTTTGGCCATCTCATGTGAAGAGTTGACTCATTGGAAAAGACTCTGATGCTGGGAGGGATTGCGGGCAGGAGGATAAGGGGATGACCAAGGATGAGATGGCTGGATGGCATCACAGACTCAATGGATGTGAGTCTGAGTGAACTCCGGGAGATGTTGATGGACAGGGAGGCCTGGCGTGCTGCAATTCATGGGGTCGCAAAGAGTCGGACATGACTGAGCGACTGAACTAAACTGAACTGAAGTAATTCCATCGGAAAGTACTTCATATTTGTTTAGCCATTCAGTCATGTTCTACTCTTTTGTGGCCCCAGAACTGCAGCCCTCCAGGCTCCTCTGTCCATAGGATTTCCCAGGGAAGAATACTGGAGTAGGTTACCATTTCCTTCTCCAGAGGATCTTCCTGCCCCAGGGATCAAACCCACATCTCTTGCTTGCAAGCAGATTCTTTACCACTGAGCCACAAGGGAAGCCACTTCATACTTATCTTTAGTAAAGTATCAAACTAGAATTCTTGCAAAGAATCAGATAAACTCTACTAGTTGGCTCAGATATATTTATGATGTAAAATGGATTAGCATGCATAGAAAGGCAGATAAACAGTTCATTTTCTAACCTCCCTCTCTCTCTTCTATGCTAGGTGCTATGGAAAGTACATATAACATTGTACATTAGTCCTTAGGCCAATCATACAAAAAATCTAATGCAATAGTTTCTCAAGTGTTAAAAATAACCTTTTATTGTTCAGTCTCTAAAGGAAAAGACAACTTAGGGATTACTAAGCTAAAAAGCAGTGTAAATATATTAGAAAATATTAAATTGACAATAGTCATAGTTCTATTAAATAATATGTTTTGAGATTAGGAGATTCCTGTGTTCACTCTCCACCTGTTTCCACCCTACTCCAGAATACAATTTACAGAGATTTATGATGATCTTGGGTGAAAATAAATATCTAGTTCAACCTCAGGGAAAATGATTTAGGAGCAGTCTCATATTCATGCCTCAGGTTCTCCTTGTGAAGTAGAGTGGCAGATATTAATTATTCATGCATTACCCTTGGTGCACCCATTTTATGGATCATGCACTATTTGACTGGTTATATATGATTACAATGAAAGTAGATTAGCTATCCTGCTTGTGATGGATGTTCTCTCATTTTACCAGTTGCTCTCCAGGACACAAAATCCACAGGGAATAAATATCCTGAGATTCAATTTTTATGTAAATATTAGTTGCCAACTTGTTGAAACTGAAGAAGAAAAATGATGTGTGTGTGCATCTGGAAACAAAGTTTCACAATGTAAAGCAAAGCAAAGCATCAACTATTAAATATTATTAGTATGTTTTATAAATACGTTTATAATTTGTTCATGATATAATATATATGTACTATATTTAAAACTATAATAGCTACTGTTTGTAGAGAACAGATTATATGCCAGATGATTAATCAGTTTCTAAAAAACATTGCTTTGTTAATCCTTCAGTCATCCCTATAAGGAATGAATTGGATGAAAAAACAAGATCCATCAAAGTAAAGTAACTTATTGAAAGTTTCTTCAGAAAAAAAGAAAGATTTGAGCTCAGATCTCAAGTCTAAAACACAGGCTCTGATGCTGGGAGGGATTGGGGGCAGGAAAAGGGGACAACAGAGGATGAGATGGCTAGATGGCATCACCGACTCAATGGACATGCGTTTGAGTAAACTCTGGGAGTTGGTGATGGACAGGGAGGCCTGGCGTGCTGCGATTCATGGGGTCACAAAGAGTCGGACACTACTGAGCAGCTGAACTGAACTGAGGAAAGAGCCCAGTATTTTCACCTAGTAGGAATTCAAGAAGTGTGTGTTGACTAATGGATGTAATGAATGCCTAAAAATAATCCATCCATATAAGCCTCTCTTTCGGGAATGTAAGCATATAGACCTTCAAGTGTTTCTTAAGTATCAACACCTAGTGCAGACTGTCTTCCTGTCAGACTGCTTCATCACCGTCAGCCCAAGTACCAATTTTACTGCATTCACATCCAGCATAAAAATGCATTGGCTCAATGCCAGCATGGTCACACAACCACTTGTATCAGACTCCACTGGAGTAGACTGAACTTGGACAAGTTTATAGCATCAGCAAAGTAGCGTTAATTACCAAAAGAAAATAATTTTCTTGGAAAATCTAGCATGTTTTAATATTTCAAAAAAGTAATGATCATGACACTGAAACTTGTTGAACATTTAAAAAAATTATCTAATAGTTTGGCATTGTTTCTCTTAACACTTTTAATTTGTAGTGGTAGGGAGTTGGAGTGGGAGAGTCAGGAGGTGGTGCATATACTGTAACCACGTTAACACTTTGGACATTTTGTATTTCTAGTACAACCCTCCTCTGCTTATCAAACATGAAGATTCCCAAGATCACTCCTGATCCAGTAAATCAAAATTTGTTGGACCTGGAACCTAAGAGGCCTCAGAAGATTCTGATGCATATTAATGTATGATCTCCCATTAAACCATAAACTCCATGAGAATGGAGGCGATCTCTGCTTCAGCATTGCATCCCAGTGCTGACACAGGTCATGACACAGGGTAGTTGCTTAGTCAATCATGAATGATTGCTGAATGAGTGAAATTCTTAAGGTAGATTTTTAGATATCATTAGTGTATTCCACTTTTACATTGTCTACTTTACGCCACGAGATTTTGCTTCCAGCCGAGTACACTGTGTTTTTAACAAACAAGCTTTGATTATGTTTAAAGTAATGTGAGGTACACCTGAAATCAGCACAACATTGTAAATCAACTATAGTCTAGTAGGATATAAAAAGTAAACATAATGTTGCTGTGACGGAACCTAGAATCAGACCCTTTAGACCAATTTCAGGTCCTGCTGTTACCACTAAACAGAGCTATGTCCTCTCTGGCCCTCATCTCTAAAATGTAGAAATTGGAATAGATGTATCCTATGATTCCCCTCCATTGCTAAAAAAAAAAATCATTTTTCATGTTTAAAAACATTTGTTTTAAAATAATGCAGTATCTATTATTTAAATGTAAACATTTTAGTACACTTTTACTTAATTATTGTTTCTTGAAACTATAGGATTTACTTTAAAAAACACACACACATAAAGTCAAAAAGCACAGGCTACACATTTGTATCAGATACTTCAGTATTGACCAACCCTCTGTCTGGGCTTCTAATTCTAATACTGTGAATCGTGTAGGGAAATATCACCATGTAGCCATCATCACAGCTAAGATTCATGCACACAAGAATCATCAATGGATGCTATATCAAGAGAGGCAGTTTGATGAAGAACAGAAAAACTGCAGGTTTTAAGTGTCTCCACACAGACTGCTTGTAAGTTGTAACCGTGAAATCTTTCTCTGGAGAAACTAGATGACAACTTGACCAGGTGATTAAAATTTTCATCACTGGACTTAAGCCATCCACCTGCCAATGCAGGAGACGCAGTTTCAATCCCTAGTCTGGGAAGATCCCACATCAACTACTGACCCTGCACTCTAGAGCCCTCACACCACAACTGCTGAAACTCACACATCCTACACACCATGGTCTGCAATAAGAGAAGATCCATAATCAGAAGCTTGTACACCACAATGAAGATAAATTCCCACTCACCACAACTAGAGAAAGCCCGTGCACAGCCATGAAAACCAAGTGCAGCCAGAAATATTAAATAGATTAATTTTTAAAACTTAAAAAAAAAATTGCATCACCAAAGAAAAACAAGTGAATTGTGTGCTTCTAAAAGTAGGAGCCTGAGAAAGAAGACACATCAGTTTGCGATATAATCTTACTGCTGCTGCTGCTGCTAAGTCACTTCAGCCGTGTCCGACTCTGTGCGACCCCACAGATGGCAGCCCACCAGGCTCCACCGTCCCTGGGATTCTCCAGGCAAGAACACTGGAGTGGGTTGCCATTTCCTTCTCCAATGCATGAAAGTGAAAAGTGAAAGTGAAGTCTCTCGGTCGTGTCCGACCCTCAGTAACCCCATGGACTGCAGCCTACCAGGCTCCTCCGTCCATGGGATTTTCCAAGCAAGAGTACTGAAGTGGGGTGCCATTGCCTTCTCCAATAATCTTACTGGAGATGCTTAACCCAATTCTAAATATGCGGAAGTATCTACTGAATCAAGGCAGTCTACTGAATTGCTGGTTCTTACTTTTAAAAATGCCAACACTTTGGACAACAAAGAAAGGCTAAAGGAACTAGTTCAGGGTAAGACTATAGAGACGTGACAACTATATGCAATACACTATCCTAGACTCGATCTTATACTGGAGGAGAAAGTACTAAAAAGAATGTTATGAAGACAGTTGACAAAACTGAAATAGGGACTATAGATTAGACAATAGCATAGTATCAATGTTAACAATCCTGGATTTCATAACTATATTGTGTTACATAAGTGAAATATCCTTGATTCTAAGAAACATTCACTGAAGTAACAAAGGGTAATGAGACATGATGCATGCAACCTACTCATAAATGACTCTGAAAAAAATGAATACTATAAATTTACATACATGAATAGCTGTCTACACTACATACACACACACTACATCTACACTACATACACACATACACACACACACATTGGAATTATAAATGTGGGCAAGATGTTTAAAATTGGTAAATCTGGGTTAAGGGCAATTAAGAGTTCTTGATATTATTCTTACAACTTATCTATAAATTTACAATTATTTCCAAACAAGTTAATGGGTTCATTTAAAAAATACATTTGTCACATCCAGGTGGATGTTTTAAAGAGTAAGTAAAAGGATAAGAAATCTTTGTGGTTACTGTTCATTAATTGTGTGACTTTCTGCTAACAAAGCACTAAACTGTTCAATGTATGTTTCTTCATTTGGAAATTGCAACTGGGATAACCATTCACCTTGTGTATTATGGTGGAGGCAGTGGAGTGAGGTAGAAAGAACCCTGAGAGTTGCAAGATATGATTGAAAGCACTGTTTTGCTGTGTGACCATGAGTAGGTCATTTCACCTGCATGAGATTTCATTGTTTTCATCAGATGAGAACATATTGGGAAGCCTCTCCATCTCCACCCTTCTACAATTCTGAGTTATATTTTAAGAAATAAAATGTGAAAGTCTAAGAAGTAAGCACGATACCAACAGAATTAAAGTTGGCCAAAGTTAGGGGAAAAAAATTTTTTTTTTCTTTATACATCTGTATAGTCTCAGCCTCTTAAGTAAATAGAAACTTGGATTACTTTTACAGACAGACAGTGCTATGTTTGCAAAGAAAGAGAACTTTCTCTCAGGATGCCAATGAATTTGCCAGGCTGATTGCATTTATGCTTCAAGAAGAAATGTAGCCAAAGGTCTCTGAAGTACATTGAAGCATGACTTGCCTTATCCTCATATTCCTCCCACACCAAATGAGTTATTATTTTTTTTACAATCAAGTTAGATTAAGGATCTTAGAGAAGTACAGTTGTATTCTTATGGACCACACTTGTAAAGATAGCAAGTTATATCATTATGACTTCCCCCAAAAGGTCTGATTTTTCTGATGCTTTTGGTTCTGAATGAGCCACACACTTCATGTCAACAAAGAACCAGGGAAATTATTTATCCCCTAACAAAGACTAAAATAAAAGAGACCAGGGTAGGCACATCATAAATATTGTTGACTTAGAGAAGAAAGCAATAAAAACAGAAGGAAAAGAAAAGAAAGACAGAATCAGGATGCCACAGTGTGTAGAAAAACTCTCCATAGTGAAGTCAGTTTGTAAAAGCTAGCTTATATTTAGAAGCCTGTGTGGTAAGTCACTTCAGTTGTGTCTAACTCTTTGTGACCACCTGGACTATAGCCTGCCAGGCTCCTCTGTCCATGGGATTCTGCAGGCAAGAATACTGGAGGCAAGTGTACTGCCATACCCTCCTCCTGGGGATCTTCCCAACCCAGGGATCAAACCTGCATCTCTTGTGTCTTCTGCACTGGCAGGTGGGTTCTTTACCACTAACACCACCTGACTTTCAACTGTCTAAGCTTCTGTAATACGGTACAGCAGGAAAAAAAGAATATAACTATGAATTTGTCAGTAAATGTACAGTAAGATACAATCATCTGTTTGACCAGTCAACAAATATTTATTGTGTACTCTGTGTCAGGCTCTGAATATGAGGCAGTGAATTAGGCATACAAGGTTCATTGTCTCAGGGAGCTTATATTCTGGTGTGAAAAGGTAGATTTAAATGACACATATACATAGACTAATATATGTGAGTAAATATATCTGTGATAAGTGGTATGGTGAGATTTAAAAGATATATGACTGGGCTAGACTAGGCTAAGTCACTCTATAGTGTCTGCCTCTTTGCAACCCTATGGACTGTAGACTGCCAGGTTCTGTCCATGGGGTTCTCCAATACGACTGGGTGAATTACTTTTAATTAATTAGAGAAGATTTCTTTAGGAACAGACATTTAAGCTATAATCTGAATAATGTGAAAAACACAATGAAGAAAACGCTCATAGACCAACTAGTGCAAAGTCTCCAAGGTGGGAATGAACTTGTTAAAACAGCAGAAGAAAATAAAAGCCAAGTGGCTGAAACAAAGTAGATAAAGCAGGAAATAAATGCATGATGAATTTTCAGGTATAAGAGGTTTTTATTCTATTCTAGGTATTGTGGGAAGCCACTTAAAGATTTAATGCAAGAATATGGTGGGATCTGATTTTCATTTAGAAGGATGACTTGGCTGCTGTGTGTGAGAGAAAAATTTTAATAATCTAGGCAAGAAATTATGGGGTTGGAAAGCATCAACATGGGTATGGATAGAGGTGGACCTTTGAAAGAAAAAGCCAGTAGGACCTCATGATGGATTGGGCAATGGAATTAAGCAAAAGAAAGGAAGGAAAGAAAACTCATAAGGTTCTGTTCTGACCAATGGATGTGGGGGCTTATACTGGAATGGGGAAGCCTGGATGATGGGTAACTGAAGATGAGATTTAAGAGACTTGTTTGGGGCTTTTAAATTTTAAGATGTATATTAGGCAATCCAAGTAGAGATGTCACACGGTAAGGTATACAGTTTTGAATTCCTGGGAGTATTCTAATGGCTAGAGTTGTATAACACTGGGAGTTATGATGGTATTTGAAGCAACAGGATTGGACAAGATCACCTAACCAGACAATGCAGATGGAGAAAAAAAAGCAGCTCCAGCTGTCGGGTGTAACAGAAGAGGAAGGGCCAACCTAGGAGATCAAGAATGAGTGGTCAGTGAAGTAATAGGAAAATAAGAACTGCAAGGTGCCATAGAAGGGGAGATGATGTTCCACTATTGAGAGTGTCACCAGTTAAGAATACTGCCAATAGGTCTGGCAGATGAGATACTCGGCAACGTGAAAGTCACCGATGACCTTTGTCAGAGCAGTCTTAATGGAGTAGCAAAGAGTGGAGTCTGCAGAGATTGGATTGGGGAAGAAAATTTGTGATGAAAAAGTGGAGACAGAGAATATAAAAAACTCTTTTCAGTCTTTTTCAGTGGAGGGGAGCAGCAGTATGGGATGGCAGCAGGAAGGAGATGTGGAGGCAAGAAAGTTTGCTTGCTTTTCCTTAAAGTGTTGCTAGATCTGTGTGTGCATTAGTGGATTAAGCAAGAGAGGAAGTGATGATTGAAGCACAGTGGTTGAGAGGTTTGGAGACACAGGATGGAGACAGAAGTGTTTAACCTTTGAAAGAGTGGAGCCGTGTTCAAGGGGGCCACATGTGCAGTGAGCTCACTTCTCTTACGGGCCATTACATCAATTATCTCATTTGATTTTCACATGATTTTCCTGAATCCAATCATTCCCATTTCTGGGGGAGGAAAATAATATTTAGAGAGGTTGGATAATTTCTCCTAGAACACATAGTTTATAAATAATATATCTAGAATTCAAACTTTTTGTGCAACTCCAAACTGAATGCTCTTTCCACGGTGTAATGCCATAAACAATGAAGATACCTTTCTAATGCTCTCTGGTGCAACATAACAAATGTTCACAGTGTACCAGGTACAATGAAGCACAGTTGCTTTGATGCCATTATTACCATTTGGTGACTCTATGATCAGCAAATGGTTTGTTAATTTAAAGTCTGGAATCCCCCACTCATATGGAAGTGTAGTGCCCACATTATTTTTACAGAATGTAATGACTTCTGGAATAAAACAGGGCCATACGTATTCTTGCAACTAATGATCTTATTAAAAATGTGTAATGCCTCTCTCAGCAAATCTGCTTCATATACTTGTTAGCCATGAATTGCCAATTAATTCTTTTTCTACTAAATAGAAAGTCCACCCAATAAAACAGTGATAAAATTGAATACCTTGTTACTAAATTTTGAAAAAAATGTTTTTTAAAATAGAGAAAGTATAAATTCCAGTCAATGGTGGTGAAATGCAGAGGAATTTATTATCCTGTGGTTCAAAAGTCATGGAATTTGACATCAAATGTCCCAAGTTTAAGTTTTAGGTCTAAATTATCTTGGTGATCCCTCAAGTTGTTTAATCACTTGCTTTCCTCATTAGTAAAATAAGGGTAATAATATTTATGCAAAAAAGTTGTTGTGAGAAACAAATGGAATAATCCAGTGAGATAACCTTGTACACTGGGAGTACTTGTTGGCTACTATTATTATTCAGATAACACTGCACAGTATGCTTTATTTTGTGTTTCTTAATAAGTATCATGAGCCCAATTCATTCTCCCTTCTGATAATGTTGACCTATTCCTTATGATTACTTGGATGAAAGAGAAGAAAAATTGCCTGTATAGGAACACCTCTCATTCTGCCTCTTCCAAAACCAAATCTCTTCAACTGCATCAGTCTCCTGTTCCCATAGAAGCATGTTCATTATTGCTACTGTACTACTCACCTCACCTATGTGCTCCTTTCAAAGCACAAAAGTGTACTGAGGACCTATTAGGTTCCAGATTCTGAAGGCACTAAACATCAGGATTAGACTCTTCTCACTGTTATGTGGCAGCCTGGATGGGAAGGGAGTTTGGGAGAATGGATACACGTGTATATATGGCTGAGTCCCTTCACCGCCCATCTGAAACCATCACAACATTGTTAGTCAGCTTCCCAGGTGTACTAGTGGTTCAAAACCTGCCTGCCAATGCAAGAGACTCAGGAGACGTGGGTTCAGTCCCTGGGTTGGGAAGATTTCCTGGAGGAGAGCATGGCAATCCACTCCAGTATTCTTGCCTGGAGAATCCCAGGATGGAAGAGCCTGGTGGGCTCTAGTTCATAGGATTGCAAAGAGTTGGACAGGACTGAAGTGACTTAGTGTGCACTGGAATGCAAAAGTAGGAAGTCAAGAAACGCCTGGAGTAACAGGCAAATTTGGCCTTGGAGTACAGAATGAAGCAGGACAAAGGCAATAGAGTTCTGCCAAGAGAACGCACTGGTCATAGCAAACACCCTCTTCCAACAACACAAGAAAAGACTCTACACATGGACATCACTAGATGGCCAACAGCAAAATCAGATTGATTATAGTCTTTGCAGCCAAAGATGGAGAAGCTCTATACAGTCAGCAAAAACAAGACTGGGAGCTGACTGTGGCTCAGATCATGAATTCCTTATTACCAAATTCAGACTGAAACTGAAGAAAGTGGAGAAAACCACTAGACCATTCAGGTATGACCTAAATTAAATCTCTATGACTATACAGTGGAAGTGAAAAATAGATTTAAGGGACTAGATCTGATAGAGTGCCTGATGAACTACGGATGGAGGTTTGTGACATTGTACAGGAGACAGGAATCAAGACAATCCCCAAGAAAAAGAAATGCAAAAAAGCAAAATGGCTGTCTTGGGAGGCCTTACAAATAGCTGTGAAAAGAAGAGAAGTGAAAAGCAAAGGAGAAAAGGAAAGGTGTACCCTTTTGAATGCAGTGTTCCAAAGAATAGCAAGGAGAGAGAGATAAGAAAGCCTTCCTCATGATCAATGCAAAGAATAAAGGAAAACAATAGAATGAGAAAGCCTAGAGATCTCTTCAAGGAAATCAGAGATACCAAGGGCACATTTCATGCAAAGATGGGCTCAATAAAGAACAGAAATGGTACAGACCTAACCGATGTGGAAGATATTAAGAGGTGGCAAGAATACACAGAAGAACTGTACAAAAAAATATCTTTATGACCTAGATAATCATGATGGTGTGATCACTCACCTAGAGCCAGACATCCTGGAATGTGAAGTCAAGTGGGCCTTAGAAAGCATCACTACGAACAAAGCTAGTGGAGGTGATGGAATTCCAGTTGAGCTATTTCAAATCCTGAAAAATGATGCCATGAAAGTGCTGCACTCAATATGCCAGCAAATTTGGAAAACTCAGTAGTGGCCACAGGACTGGAAAATGTCAGTTTTCATTCCAATCCCAAAGAAAGGCAATGCCAAAGAATGTTCAAACTATTGCACAATTGCATTCATCTCACATGCTAGTAAAGTAATACTCAAAATTCTCTAAGCCAGGCTTCAGCAATACATGAACTGTGAACTTCCAGATGTTCAAGCTGCTTTTAGAAAAGGCAGAGGAACCAGAGATCAAATTGTTAACATCCACTGGATCCAAGAGAGCTCCAGAAAAACATTTTTCTGGTTTATTGACTATGCCAAAGCCTTTGACTGTGTGGACTACAATAAACTGCGGAAAATTCTGAAAGAGATGGGAATACCAGACCACCTGACCTGCCTCTTGAGAAATCTGTGTGTGGGTCAAAAAGCAACATTAGAACTGGACATGGAACAACAGACTGGTTCCAGATAGGGAAAGGAGTACATCGAGGCTGTATATTGTCACCCTACTTATTTAACTTACATGGAGAGTACAACATGAGAAATGCTGGGCTGGAGGAAGCACAATCTGGAATCAAGATTTCTGGGAGAAATATCAATAACCTCAGATATGCAGATGACACTACCATTATTGGCAGAAAGTGAAGAAGAACTAAAGAGCCTCTTGATGAAAGTGAAAGAGGAGAATAAGAAAGTTGCCTTAAAGCTCAACATTCAGAAAACTAAGATCATGGCATCTGGTCCCATCACTTCATGGCAAATAGATGGAGAAACAGTGTCGTACTTTTTTTGGGGGGGAGGGGGGCAGTGGGCTCCAAAATCACTGCAGATGGTGATTGCAGCCATGAAATTAAAAGACGCTTACTCCTTGGAAGGAAAGTTTAGATAGCTTAAACTCAATGGACATGGGTTTGGGTGGACTCCAAGAGTTGCTGATGGACAGGGAGGCCTGGTGTGCTGCGGTTCATGGGGTCGCAAAGAGTCAGATACGAATGAGCAAATGAACTGAACTTAACTCCAATACAAAATAAAATGTTAAAAAACGGAGGGAGACTGTGATGCATTCTTGCCCCTTAGCACCTCACAGTCTTGTTAGACAATGTCTGCTCTATGTGATGTTATTTACTTATACATGCCTCTCCCCATCGTACACCCTCACTCCCAGTTATACATTCTAGAACGCGGAGAATCCTGTCTTGGTCATCCTTGGTTTCCTTTATAACACATAGCATGGGACATTTCTCTTGGTAGGGTGTCCAATAAATTATTGTTGGATCAAAGAAATATTCTGTAGTGTGTTTTTTAAAATATCAAGGTGTACTAGTGGACTAACAAGCAAGATGCTTTTCCTTATAATGTCTCTCTTACATTTAACAGCAAGTTAAAATTAGATCCTTTCTTTTTTTTAAAGAAAGAAAACCATAGCAACTGTGATGTTGAATGTTTCAGAGAACAAATTTTTAAGTATTCTCTTTTTCTGAATTGCTCATGTTTAAGCTGCTGATTTCAATCAAAACGCTAATAAATAATTTGTCATACTAACAGCCATGTAAACCACTGATTATATCTATGAAGTGATAGAGTCTCCCATATAAAATAGAATGCTTAATGAAATGCTCTCAGAAAAAATGAATGTGTTGAAAATCCACTGAATAAATTTTCAACGGTTACCCTCTGGAAATGATTGAACATTAACCTTAGTTTCTAGTACCTGCATTTATTATAAAACCTTCAAGAGTGTTCTGTTTCATATCAACATTTGCTGGAGTTTTTTAAGACATGGCTTCTATGAGGAAATCAATTTTACAGTCTTCTAAATGAAAGAATGGGTATTTTTACAGAATGTTATCAGTGAATACCTCTTTGGTATACATAATGATTATCTACTAGTTTTCTCTAAATGTATTTTTATTGAAGTCATGATTAAAATGTAACTCAGTGCCTTAGGAACACTGACTAATGTCATGTTAATCAACTTGAGTACTAAAAAAAATTGAAGAGGTTGATAGTTTAAATCTAGTTGGTAGATGATTCACTTGAGCTATCAAAGAAGAAAATGCACTTTACCCAGGACCAAATTTAAAATGAAACCAAACAAAATCTAGGAAAACCACCTCAGAAACAACTCTTAGAAAGTTAAACCAAACTGTTAAAAAAATCTAATTTACTTCCCTTAAAATTTTTAAATTAGTCTGTGATTCACAGAATCCAGACTGATCAACATCTATTGAATGTCTGCTCTATGAAAAGCACTGAACTAATGTCAAGATAAACACATTTCTGTTTTTAGGGGGCTTGGTGGAAGAAATAAGTCATTCACATATAACCATAATGTGGAAAATAGGGCTGCAAATTCTGTTGTTATTCTGAGGAGGGGGAGATGGAAAACTTCTGGCTAGGTTTGGACAGGTAGAATGAGATGAGAACAGGGAAGTGGAGAATTCTTAGCAGACAGACTGAAAACAAGTATCTTTTTTGGTAGTAACAAGAAGTTCAGCTTGACTACAGAGCAGTTTGCAGAAGGTGTGCTAAATAAGTCTGGTAACACACATTGAGCTAGCTGGTAAAAGGCCTTAAATCCCAAATTATTTAAATGGTGTTGTATATTTTGAAAAAAAAGCTGTAAGTGAACAGTTTCATAACACTTTTGTAGACATGCAACAATTTTTATAAAGAATCAGCTCTAAATCTGAAGCTGAAATCACCTGATTTAGAACAACACTGAAAAATATTGATTGAGTTTGGCCATACTTTTTCAGCCTGTACATAGGGGTCACTTTTAGACATTAGGATATTTATTCTGGGTTTTCGTGGGGACCTGAATTATGTGTTTCTTGGACAAATTTGGGATATCTACTCTTTCAGATGTTTGAAATGTCACAAATATTTTCCCTTGATTGCTGTATATGCCATGTACATTTCTTCCTCCTCTGTTGTTTGGGGCTTCCTGGTGGCTCAGATAGTAAAGAGTCTCCTTGCAATGCAGGAGACCCAGGGTTCGATCCCTGGGTTGGGAAGATCCCCTGAAAAAGGAAATGGCAGCCCACTCCAGTACTCTTGCCTGGAAAATTCCATGGACAAAGGAGCCTGGTAGGCTACAGTGCATGGGGTCACAAAGAGTCAGACACGACTGAGCGACTGCACTTTCATTTCTTTCTTTCTTTCTGTTGTTTCTTGTAAAAAACTGCACTGAAGAACAAAACTGTGATCTTTACAGAGACATTTAAGGACTGATGAAGAAATACTCAGAAACCTGTTTCTTGAAAAAACAATAAAACTTTCTTGCAAAGTAAAAAGTTGGGCATAGTGCATAGTTGGGTTGAGGGTGCAGACAACTGACAGGAAGACTGGAGTAGGGGAATTTGAAGGAAAAGAGGTAGCGGGAGAGAGGGAAGGAGGGAGAAAGAGAGAACAATTACCTTTTACAAGAAGTGGTTGTAAAGATAAGTTTATGTATTCAAGAGGTGAAATAAATGCAGAAGAGATAGGTAATGTTGCTGTAGACACTAAAAATTACTAGCCACAACCAACTACAGATAATCTCACATATTTTAGCTACTATGCTTGAAGTAGAGAGAGTTTAGAAAAGATACCCAGGAGATACTATGAACATCTTTAAATAGCTTAAAATTTGAAATAGCCCATATTTCCTGTTTATATATTTGAAGCTGATTGTAAGAATGAATATGAATCAGAGATCCTTAAAATCAGGTATTTTGAGCTTTAAACAAGTTTTAAGAGCATCACATCTCTTATGTATTGCAGATAGTACCGGACAAGAGGGGAACACAAATATAATTTCTATAGTATTGGTAACAAACAAGCTGAGTTTGGAACTTAGACACTTTGTGGTATATAAATCTTACTCAAGATTTTAGAAAACCCTTAAAAACTCATATAATGCATGTATGGCGTTGGAGTTTTACTACTTCCATTTCCATAGCTTTACTACTGAAAAAAGCTTATTGGTACAGATGTATATCTTGAGTCTTCATCCACTGGAGAACTTAATTCAAGGACTGAAGCTAACTTTTCTCAAACCAAAGTGTATGTGGCATAAAAGAGCAAATAAAGACAGGGTGATGGTAAACAGTTTTTCCCTCGCTACCCTGAGTAGCCACATTAGTGGTCCAAAAATATACTGGACACCAGCAATGAAATCAAGAGAGGAAAAGAAAACAGGGCCTTTCCTGAATGCGGTTATGCTGTGATGATGGGTCTAAGGATGCTCAGTCATAACTATCTCCTTCAATACTGAGTATAATACAGAGTGGCAAAATTTTTAATCTTTTAGGTGTTTTCCCCCACATAGACACAATGTACTAATACATCAGTGCAAATCACTGGGAAAATATTTTTCTAGTGTTTAACTTCTGCAAATTAACATTCAAGATAGCTGGTATTGGAATTACTTGAAATTCAATCTTTCCTATAAGATAATTCGGATCATCACAGTAGATGTTTTGATGTGTCCACGTTTGACCTGAACCATTTCTGATGACCCAAGTTCAGTGTGGTAGGGAGGGGGAAAGTGCCTCAAAGCTTACAGTCATATATGCAGTTTTGTATATTCCTACACTTTGTCAAGAATTACTGTTGTCAAACTTCAGGATCATTTTAAAGGTTTTCTAGGGCATATCTGTCTTTCAAGCAAACGAAATAATCAACATCAATCAACATCTCATGATTAACAAAATCATAAGATTTGAGAAGCTAGTCAAGGCTTTCTCTTGAGTCAGGCCATGACCTTGTAGTAGTTGAAAAGAAGCAAGAATGTTAGCTTTTATTTCATAATTATCTTATCATATTTGGCTCTTCTTCTTCTTCTTTTTTTAATGCTCTCAGAACTTTATTAGGTGGAGTTTGGGCAAAAGAGAAAACCTCCGAAATAGTCACCCTCCTGGTTCAGGACAACTGGAATAGAGGAGCCTTTGCTGAAGATGTGCTCTCACCGAAATGAAAGCATACCTGATTTTTTTTTAAAGGGGGAAGCTGACTGGCTGAATATCTGAGCGCAAATTCAGAATTAAGAATGGTCAGCCAGAGGAAGGCCAATCTAGGGACAAGCCCAGATGTCCCTGCTCTCTATGGAGACAAATAGGTGCCACTTTCATGTTGGGTGGGGGATATATCTCTGCTATTCCCAGATCAAGATTTGGAGACAAATAGGTGCCACTTTCATGTTGGGTGGGGGATATATCTCTGCTATTCCCAGATCAAGATTTGGAGGGAGGGGAACATGACAAATGACAAAAAGACCAGTTTCTCAAAAAGTGAGGGAGAAAGTAATTACACAGGGACAAAAACTCAAATAATGGTTTACAAGGGAGCGAGATAATGGCTCTTCTTTCTTACATTTTCTCTTCTCTCTGTGTTCTAAGTCTCCTATTAGGTATCCTAAACAACAGCATGCCTTAGAGGAAGTACTCCAAATCAGAAGTTAGAGACTGGAAGTAGCCATCCAGGAAGGAAATAGCGATCCAGGTTCCCCCAATGACCAACAGCATGACTCATATAAAGCAACTTAATATTTCTGTCCCTTAGTTTCTTGAAAAAATTGTTCCTTATTCCTATTTATCCTACAGAATTATTTCCAGAAGAGGATACGATAGGTGAAAAAGTCTTTCTTAAAAATAGGTACCAACTAAACTATACCATTACTAGTTTAACACATTTTATATTTTGAAACTAATCTAGAAGCAGAAATAGTATGCAGAAATCTTTGAATCAAATAACTGTTAGTTATATTTTTTGAACATCTGTCAGTCAGTCAGTTCAGTCTCTCAGTCATGGCCGACTCTTTGCGACCCCATGAATCGCAGCACACCAGGCCTCCCTGTTCATTACCATCTCCCAGAGTTCACTTAGACTCACATCCATCGAGTCCATGATGCCATCCAGCCATTTCATCCTCTGTCATCCCCTTCTCCTCCTGCCCCCAATCCCTCCCAGCATCAGAGTCTTTTCCAATGAGTCAACTCTTCGCATGAGGTGGCCAAAGGACTGGAGTTTCAGCTTTAGCATCATTCCTTCCAAAGAAATCCCAGGGCTGATCTCCTTCAGAATGGACTGGTTGGATCTCCTTGCAGTCCAAAGGACTCTCAAGAGTCTTCTCCAACACCACAGTTCAAAAGCATCAATTCTTCAGCACTCAGCCTTCTTCACAGTCCAACTCTCACATCCATACATGACCACAGGAAAAACCATAGCCTNTCCTTCAGAATGGACTGATTGGATCTCCTTGCAGTCTAAGAGACTCTCAAGAGTCTTCTCCAACACCATCAATTCTTCAGTGCTCAGCCTTCTTCACAGTCCAACTCTCACATCCATACATGACTATTGGAAAAACCATAGCCTTGACTAGGCGGACCTTAGTCAGAAGAAGTAATGTCTCTGCTTTTGAATATGCTATCTAGGTTGATCGTAACTTTTCTTCCAGGGAGTAAGGGCCTTTTAATTTCATGGCTACAGTCTCCATTTGCAGCAATTTTGGAGCCTCCCAAAATAAAGTCTGACACTGTTTCCCCATCTGTTTCCCATGATGTGATGGGACTGGATGCCATATCTTCGTTTTCTGAATGTTGAGCTTTAAGCCAACTTTTTCACTCTCCTCTTTCACTTTCANCTTCCAAGAAGTAAGCATCTTTCAATTTCATGGCCACAATCACCATCTGCAGTGATTTTGGAGCCCCCCAAAATAAAGTCTGACACTGTTTCCACTATCTCCCCATCTATTTCCCAAGAAGTGATGGGACCAGATGCCATGATCTCAGTTTTCCGAATGTTGAGCTTTAAGCCAACTTTTTCACTCTCCTCTTTCACTTTCATCAAGAGGCTTTTTAGTTCCTCTTCATCTTCTGCCATAAGGGTGGTGTCATCTGCATGTCTGAGGTTTTTTATATTTCTCCCAGCAATCTTGATTCCAGATTGTGCTTCTTCCAGCCCAGCATTTCTCACCATGTACTCTGCATGTAAGTTAAATAAGCAGGGTGACAATATACAGTCTTGAAGTAATCCTTTTCCTATTTGGAACCAGTCTGTTTTTCCATGTTCTGTTCTAACTGTTGCTTCCTGACCTGCATATAGGTTTCTCAAGAGGCAGGTCAGGTGGTCTGGTATTCCCATCTCTTTCAGAATTTTCCAGTTTATTGTGAGTCACACAGTCAAAGCCTTTGGCATAGTCAATAAAGCAGAAATAGATGTTTTTCTGGAACTCTCTTGCTTTTTTGATGATCCAGCAGATGTTGGCAATTTGATCTCTGGTTCCTCTGCCTTTTCTAAAACCAGCATGAACATCTGGAAGTTCATGGTTCACGTATTCCTGAAGCCTGGCTTGGAGAATTTTGAACATTACTTTACTTCCAGTTTCTAGAGGCCATTAAAATTCCTTGGCCCTTCCCTTCATCTTCAAAGCCAACAATCTCATCAGCCCAGCCTCTGCTTCTACTAGCATCTTAAAGGACCCTTATTATTACTCTGGGCCCACCCAGATAATCCTAGGTAAGAACTCCTTCTCAAGGTACTTTACTTCATCATGTCTGCCAATTTTCTTTGGCCACGTTAAGCTACACACTCATAGAGTCTAGGAATTAGGACCTGAGCATCTTCAGGAAGACATTTCTCTGTCCACCACACACAGCTCAGATTTGATTCCTGATGCTGGCAAGGCCCACTGAAGATGGAGATCCTGCTGTGATCTGTCAGCTAACCATGCCTCCAAGCTGCCTTGCACAGTGCCAGCTGCAGCTCAGGGAAAGGAAACTCTCAGTAACAGGATGCTGTGTTTGGAAGTGATACAAGTCACTCCTGCCTCCAGTTCATTGGGCAGAACCACTCACACGGTCTTGCTCGATTTCAAAGTGTTATCTATTCTGCTACTTGAAGGATAGCAGAACCTGGGTGAAGGGTAGCAGAACTGGGTGAAGGGTGTTCTAATCACAGCCCAAACACTCACATCACCCCCATTTCCCCACGAAGAGAATCTGTACTTGTTGCTAATGCTCTTCACCAAATATTGTCAATTTGTTTTTTTAACTATTCAAGTGTCCTTTGGGTGTCTCTCATGATCAGTCTAATTCAGAACCAAATAGAGAAGGGAATTTTGGAAAATGTACTTCCAGGACTTTCTTACTTACGTGATAATGAAAAAACTCCAAAATGGGTGGGCAAGTTAAAGGGTGTAATTAACAAAAGTAACTTTTTTGTGTTAATTTGTGAATTAGCAAAATAAGGCCAAGGTGTTCCAATAAAATGGCCCTTACCATGTGTTTACTGTCAATAGTCTTCTCCTGCAAAGAGAACATTTAATCTCAAAACAATCTTAACAAAGAGTTGAGTAGTCTGCCTAAGTACTTGGTAAATGTTGACTTCAAGAGCCAACTTTAAGTTTTTTTTTTATTCCGAAGTGTAGATTTTTTACTTCTTCCCTCCACTGTATATTTACAAGCTAGTAAGACTATGCCAAAGCCTTTGACTGTGTGGATCACAATAAACTGGAAAATTCTGAAAGAGATGGGAATACCAGACCACCTGTCCTGCCTCTTGAGAAATCTGTATGCAGCTCAGGAAGCAACAGTTAGAACTGGACATGGAACAACAGACTGGTTCCAAATAGGAAAAGGNATGCCATGATCTTCGTTTTCTGAATGTTGAACTTTAAGCCAACTTTTTCACTTTCCTCTTTCACTTTCATCAAGAGGCTTTTTAGTTCCTCTTCACTTTCTGCCATAAGGGTGGTGTCATCTGCATATCTGAGGTTCTTGATATTTCTCCCATCAATCTTGATTCCAGCTTGTGTTTCTTCCAGTCCAGCGTTTTTCATGATGTACTCTGCATATAAGTTAAATAAGTAGGGTGACAATATACAGCCTTGATGTACTCCTTTTCTTATTTGGAACCAGTCTGTTGTTCCATGTCCAGTTCTAACTGTAATTTAAGAATATATCTCATCTTTATATACTATGATACCTGATATCATTGCTACCAAAATATGAATACAGTAGACTCAAGTTGAATTTGTGGCTCCTTTAGATGAGAGGGTGAATACCATGTTCTTCTGCTTTCAAGTCAATGCCAAATAAGAGTTACCTTTAAAGCTGTTTAAACCTGAGAGTCCCATTAATAAGAGGAGAAATAAACTGAGGAAACACTGTGCTCATAATAGTTTCTGGAAGCCTTTCAGAGGAGGCAGCTGTGGTTTCTTTAGACTCCCAAGTCTATTATGCAGGTTAGCAGTATATTTTATAATAAGTTCTAGACCACCTGCCTTCCTGAGGAAATTAAGATCAAGATATATTATTTTTTAGGTCTTTTTTTTCCTCGGTGGTTATGTATAAGATTTTCCTATTCAATGAGTTTGAGCACCCCATAAAAATATTCATTCAGTGTTGTTCAGCTATAGATGATTATTTTTAAAGACATTGTCTAAATGTGTTTTCAATGAATTCTTGGGGAATTTTGAGACTGAAACATATACTTCTCTACTAAAACAGTCAGCAGATGATGTCTGTACAGTTTTAGTTTAAGGTGATGAATACCTACAATGAATTAAACAGCATTTTCAATGAATTTAACTATAGTCTGACTAAAACCACTGGAATTTCAAAATTTTGTTTTAATTATTTTTCTTATTCTCACCCCTTACAGGTGTTTTAAGAGGCAATCAGTGGATTCAGGAAGCAGTAGGAGCTTGCGGAATACAATAAATAGGGTCTTGCTCCAAAGATAAACACAGCAACAAAATGTCCACTTTAGCAAACCCACCCAGCATCCTGGAAATGCCACAAGAGATTAAGAAAAGCTATGGAGACAAACAGGTAGAAATCACAGTTGAAAGAATAAAAATGTCAAAGAGTCTCAAAGAAAAACAAAGCAACGATTTAGAGAAAGTGGCCTTTAAACGGAAGGCAGAAGGTGACGAAAAGCCAGCTGGAAAGAAAGAGGCAAAGATAATAGAACGTGACAGGCTGTTGATCACCGTGCCCCTGCCTCATATACCCTTAAAGAATATCATGGATGTGGAGGTGAAGTTGGTTTACGTTGATGAAGAGAACGTGAGCTATGAGTTTATAGAGTCCTACCCGTCCACTGGGAATCGGCCAACATGCCAAGCTGCTGAAATAGTGGACCCTTTACGTGGACCTAATTTCAGCGTTCTGCCTCAGATTGACAAATGGCTTCAGGTAGCCTTAAAGGATGCCAGTTCTTGCTACAGACAGAAGAAATATGCTGTGGCAGCAGGACAGTTCAGAACAGCACTGGAGGTATGGGGTAAGAGAAAACATAGATTGGTGGCAGTAAGCTGTGAAAGGGAAAGTTGTGATTACTGTGAGCCACTCTGATCATACTGTAATGAAAATGCAGTCTGAAAATATTGAATATCAGGACTTTTCAGTCCTCAGTTTATACCAATGAGGTATAAACTGCAAATTAATATGCTTGTGTACACTCGACATATAGAAATCAGCCCAAAAGCATATTTCATGCTTTTTCCCTAACAAACACTGCAAAAATGCAGTTGGTTTTGCAATTTCAATGTACACCTATAAAAGCCTTAAAATTTCAATACAGTAGTAGTGGGTAGAATATAGATCCCCTTTTGATATGTAGCCTTCATGATTAAACATAACCATCTTACTTTTAGCATAGGCTGATAATTTATGCATAATACTGATTGAAAACAAAATAACACCATTTCACCTTACCATCAAACTTCACTTCCCTTCCCCTCCTAGTGAGCTTTATGAATATTTTTCTCCGTGTAAGCCGGTAAGTTGATCAATATTTTGGCATAAAGATTTAGCCCATGGACTAAAATAGATATAAGAATAAAACACAAACAAAGGTCACAGAAAGAAATGCACCATCTCGTGACTCACTGGACTTATAAAAGGACCAAAGTGTGCAGCTAGAACTCCCATTGGCTTGGCAATATTGGTGACTGCATATTTTATTAATTACAAAATTTTTTTCAATGCATTTTATATATGCCTGGTGGCTACTGGAGATATAAAAAATGAGTTCAGACATGGTAGCTTCCCTCTAACAGTCTGTGAGGGAGACAAACCAGTAAATAGTTAAATGGAAATGGTATTAAGGCATGACTCTTCCACCATGGAACCAGGGCCATGTGCAGGAGTCAAATGTGAGATTTTGTGATGAAGATTTAAAGAGTAAAGTGTTACTTCCAGTCTTAGTCACAGGTTAAAAATGACTACATCTACAATGGGTTATTAATGAACAATACAAGAAAATATGCCCCTAAATATTGAATAACAAACCCTAAGCACAAAAAAGAAGGCCCAAAGAGACATAAAGTGATGAGGTAGCATACAAACAGATGCATCTATAGATACTTCTGTCCTTCTTAAGGGTCATTTACACAAGTGAAGAGTGGTGTACTTTGTAAACTTCTGAACTATGTAAAAAGTGCCCCCAAATTATTTTCAAAGCACTGAGAACCTTCTGCTGTTCTTTGAGCTAAAGACCAGAAGCCATTGACTGTGAAAACGAAGCTAAGTGTAGACTCCAGGGAGAACCATGGGCACTTCTGCTGGGACTATTTTCAGCTGAAATTTTTTTGGGGAAAGGACAGGGTTAAAGGTGTAATTCTATTATTACAGGGTTAAAGGTGTAATTTTATCCTTTCCAGATAAAGGAAAAGAATCATTTTGGCAATGGGAGATAAAAGGCATAAAATAAGAAAGAACATAAACTTCAAATTAAGTCTAGTTCGAGAAGCAAAAGGTATTTGCGTTAACTAGAAGAAAATACCCATTTTTTCCATAAATCCCAGTGTTCAAAATTGTAAAATTTGAATCCGGTTTTAATGACCCCAAGATGTGTAATTGTACTGGAATATGCTTAAGTGTTTTGACTCTGTTGTGCACATTCTCTGTCTGTCTTTCCCTCTCTCTCTCTCTCTACCCCCCTCAACCTCCCCCTCTCTCAAGGGTTTTTAGGAAAGTGTTGGATGCTGACACTAATTACTGGTAATTAACAAAGGTAATTATTTTGAGACCAAAACTTAACTTAGACATCTGGCCTAGCTTTTGTCTAATTATCCTGGGAGTTAACTTTTGAAATCTTACCTAGAATGTCTCTTAATAAACCAGAGTTACTAGGAATAGAAAAGATATTTAACCTTTTTAACTCTCCTTCCTGAATTTAACTTCTATTGAATTTAATTGCTTCCATACTGAGTATTCTCAGGTATTACTTAATGCATCTGTTGCTTTTCCTTAGGTCCTACCATGACTGAGATAGGATGAATGACAGAGACCAAGGCATAATGATAAGGGTCACACCTAAAAGATAGATGCATCAGTGAATATTTCAGTGGGTGAAGTTACAATTAGGTTTGGCTGCAAATAACAAAAACCCAAAATACCTGTGTCAAAAGCAAGAGAGTTGTTTATTTTCACATAAATGTTAGGTAGTCAAGGACTGGTACAGTATGATTATCAGGCACCAGATTCTATTTTGTTCCTAAAGATGTGGCTGCAACCTCAGAATCCAAAATGACAGTTCCTGTTGGTTTTATTATGCCCACCTTCTAACCAGCCAGGAAAGGGGACAAGGAAGGAAAGAGTCACATGGTGTCCTTCTAAGCACACTTCAAGAGAGGTCGCACACACCATTTCCATTTTTTTTTATTGACACAAATTTGGTCATGTGGCTGCACAGACCTACAGGGAATGCTGAAAAATAAGGTTTTGATTCCCAATGGCCCTAACATTCATGGGTCCTATTACTGATGAAGAAGGGGAGACTGGACATGGCTGTTGAAGGATAACTAGCAACTCTCCTGTGATTATGATATGGGGAGGAGGAGGGCACTGTGAGGTATACAAAATGATTGGCATATGAGTGGTACAGGTACAGAGTCAGGCTGTAGAAATACACAGAAGGCTGCTTGTGGTTTAAGGTAAGACCATGAAAATAAAAAGCAAAAACTGGGGAAAGGCACTAGAAATTTGTGGCTATTAATAGACACAATAATTTCCAACTCACCTAATAAATCCATTAGGAATGTTCTATTTCTATGTTAGTTTCCCTGTGCTCTTGACAAAATCTTAACTCCTTTTGTTTTTATAACATGGTAACTAGACAAGTAAATTCATGATATTTTATAATGAATAAGATAAAATGATATGCAGCGATTCAGAAGATAACAGTTTAGCTTCCAAAAAGCAGCCAACTTTACTCTTTCAGGATTTCAGAACATAGGAGGCATTTATTTAAATGTGCTTGATGAAACTAATTCTGTGACTAGCTCTCAGTCTTTGCTAAAATCAGTCATCATTTGCTCCTGTGTTTGAAATCTCAGCAGAAAACATACCGGATGGGCAAAAGGTATAAACTGAAAGATAAAAAAACATACACTCATGTGAAATCACAGTTTTATGCCTAGATGCTATTACCTATAATTTTTAAAGAGCAACTATATAAATTCCCCCTCTATTAAAATGTTACAGATTCTATTAAAAAATAAAGACATTGGCCTCATAGGCCTCATAGCCAATGAGGCACATTACGCAATACACACTATTTCCAATAAATTGCTTGCTGTTTAGTTGCTAAGTCATGTCTGACTCTTTGTGACCCCACAGACTGCGGCACTAAGCACAGCACACAGCCTGCAGCACGCCAGGCTTTCCTTTCCTTCACTATCTCCTGGAGTTTGCTAAAATTCATGTCCATTGAGTTGGTGATGCTATATAACCATCCAGTGAACTTCTTGGCTGTCAATAAAAAGTTAGAAGAGATTAATTCATACACATTCTAGTTGAACTTTTTATTAGCAAACACCTTAAGGGTTTTGCTAATAGGAAAACTTAAAGGTCTGGGAATGTACTAATCACATTTTTGTCATTTATAAGAAAAGCACTCAAATTACGAAGTCTAATAATTTTATGGCATGCAAATACCTCAGAGGCTTCCAGCTTTTGAAGTAGAACTGACCTATACACACCCTTCAAGAGAGGCAGCTTCAAACAATCCCACTGAACCAGCCAAAGAACATAGAGCACAACCTCCCTCACCAAATGGAATTTTCAATCCCGATTTCATCATGCAGGAACTCCTTAAGGTGCTTTTTTTCTTAATATCCTGTTTCTCCAGTCACTGTTCTGTGAAGTTAAGAATAATAACTCACATTTATGGAGCTGTTTCTATGTGTCAGGTATTATATTTTACTTTCTGGGAATATTTACATTCAATGTTACATTTTATTCTCACAATAAGCATATGAGATGAAACTATTATTCTTTTATGCTAATGAGAAAACTAAGGGATAGAAAGGTTAAATCACCTGCTCAAGGATCCACAGCTAGAAGTGGTAGTGCCAGGGACTAAACCAAGGCGATCTGGTTCAGAGCTCACCACCTTAACCGCTGTGCCCTTGCTACCCTAAGTGAGGGTTTGTGAGAAATACAGAACTTTGTGCCAGACCTGCAGAATCAGGATCTGGTTTTTAAGAGATCGCAAATGGTCCTGGTACTCATAGCAATTCAAGGAGATGAGATGAGAATCGCACTCTCTGAGATGCTGACACTGCATAAATTTGCCCTAAAATGAAAACTTTACAGTTTGGTCTCCAACTTAAAATGCTTTATGCCCCTTGCTAATTTCATAGGAGGGCTTCTCTGAGTAGCTCAATTGGTAAAGAATCTACCTGTAATGCAGGAGACCTTGGTTCGATTCCTGGGTCGGGAAGATCCACTGGAGAAGGGATAGGCTACCCACTCCAATACTTTGGCCACCTGATGTGAAGAACTGACTCATTGGAAAAGACCCTGATGTTGCGAAAGATTGAAGGCAGGAGGAGAAGGGGACGACAGAGGATGAGATGGTTGGATGACATCACCAACTCAATGGACATAAGTCTGAGCAAACTCCGGGAGTTGGTGATAGACAGGGAAACATGGCATGCTGCAGTTTATGGGGTCACAGGAGTTGGACATGACTGAGCGACTGAACTGCACTGTATTTCATAGGAAAAATTTCCTTTTAAGCATTTTTCTCTAACAATTGNAAGTCTGAGCAAACTCCGGGAGTTGGTGATAGACAGGGAAACATGGCATGCTGCAGTTTATGGGGTCACAGGAGTTGGACATGACTGAGCGACTGAACTGCACTGTATTTCATAGGAAAAATTTCCTTTTAAGCATTTTTCTCTAACAATTGTGTGGAATTTGAGATTTCAAGGACCTTAACTTTTTTTTTTTTAAGTTGGAGAGGCGAGAGGATCGTAAATAGCTATCATTATATTATTTCATTAAAATTTCATTATTTCATTAAAATATGAAGCAGTTTAACACCAAAAAAAGAAAATAGAAAAGGCATACTCTCAGAATGAAGGGTATTTTTAAAATAGTTTATAATTCAACTTCATGAAAAGTTGACTAAATTGTCTTTTTTTTTTTTCCATTGCCCCTTAGATCAATAAAGTACTGGTCTGAGAACCAGTTTTTGAGAATCACTGTTCTAGAACATATTTCCTTTATGGTAAACATTAAGTATCCAGGACGATTGAACCCACACCAGGGCCTTCTTATGAGATTACTTCCAGTGTAATGGAATTTGGTATGAGGCAGGTTCATTTTGGAGCCCATCCAAAGGGGTTTATTTAATGAAGTAGCAAAGATATCTCATTATAGGGCCGCCTCACCTATAATTGCTCTGAGAATAATTCTGTAGCAAATCTCTAGGGCATGAAAATGTGGACATCCCAGAAAGCTTAATTTAAATGGATTCTAACACAGATAGTTCCTAGTCAATATAATCAGGATATCGAGTGTTCACCAAATTCATGGAGTGCCCTGGAGCTAGCTGTCTTTTTAGCCATCTGTGGATCTGCAAAGGGATTCAGTATTCATTTCTTAAGCTCCTACTGGGCTCCAGGCCTATGTATTTAGATAAGTATCACAATAGCCCTCAAAACAGATATCATCATCCCCATTTCACAGATTTAAAAAAAAAAATGCTCTAAAAAGTTAAAAAAAAAAAAAAAAGCTTACAAATGTCCCAGCTAGTTTGTGGCAGGGCTGAGCCCAAATTCCCATGTCCTAATTTCATATTTGAATATCTTTACTTTCTTGCCTTTCATACTTAACAGTTTATAAAAGTTGTATAGGAGTATTATTAAAAAAAAAAAAAAGCAGATTCTGATATGTGGGGGTCTGTGATGGAGCATCCAGATTCCTCATTTCAAATGAGCTCCAAATGATGTCCATGTCTCTGGTCCAGGGATCACTCAAGTAGCAGAGATTTACGCCACTCACTGGTAGGTTTGCAAATGCCTGCCATTGTCCAGGCAGTAAGCACTTGCAGATATCTAGCTCACATAACCTTAAGTGGCCACGAGGGTCCAGAGCTGTTAGAGTACTGTATTTGGAGTCAGATTATCTGTTTAATGCTGCTTCTGGTACTCACTTGCTCTGTGACTTTGAGCAACTTTCTGAACCTCTTAAAACACTGTTAAGCAGGAATGGTAAGAACTAAAGACCAATCACAAGATGCTTTCACACAGACTGCTTGTTGGAAAACATGATGAGCTCGAAATGTGTGTTCAAGTTGTCATTGTATTTCTTAAGTTCTTCATTTCTTTGTACAGTATGTATTCAACTTAAAACTTTAATGTCCCAAAGGATTTTGTCCAATTCAGTAGTTTATCATCATTTTAACCCATATCTTTTTTTCCTTTAATTAACATTAAAATTTCATAGTTTCTGTTAAAAACTATATTTAATCAAAGCAAGGGACCAAAATAATTCACTGCTTTTTACTTTATTCTATACCTTTTTAGAATAAGTAATCTAAATCAAACACTATTTTAAACTATTAACTGCTTCTGACAAAAAAACACAAACTTTCACTTAAATGCTCAAATTGTTATGCTAGAAGCAGTTCATTTTGTTCTTAGTTCTCACATATAAAGTGATTTGAACTCTGTATGGTAAGATCAGAATTGAACATTTCAGTTTCTATCATGATTGTTGCCATCTTTGTTCCATCCAGGGGTATAATATAATTAATTAATGATAAGAATATGTTTTAAGTACTAGCAAACTTGTAAAGCAGGAAAATACAAAACAAATGCCTCTGTTAATCGCCAAAGTAAAATAACAAAATTAGATATATCTCTATAAGTAAGCAGTAATTAAATAAAAATAATCTCTACAAGAGCAAGATTTGTCATTGTAAGAAAAAGGTGTGTTAATACCCTTAACATTCACTGGCTGTTTCAGCCTGACATAGCACTAGATGCAGGGGACACAAATATATTTAAAAGTTAGACCCTGCCCTCAAGGAGGTTTTCCCATTGTGTCTGTAGAGTGTCAGGAAGAGAGGTGACTGGGAGAATTTTTCTATAAATAAGACTACAATATAATCTGTATCACATTTGTGAATGAAAGAAGACTCACATTTCATATAAAGATATTATAAACTTTGGAAATTCTTGACATAATTCCAATCACCTAGAAGTGATATGAAATATACTTGTATGGCGTGCCCAAAGTCACTCTCAGAGAGCCTGAGATACAACTATCTGGGGTTCAGACCATAACTGTGCTTGGGGCAGCGGTACTTCTAAGTTCCTAGAATTGTTAAAAACATTTGAGAACTGCTAGCATAGACAATCTTTTTCACAATTACCTACAACTGATGTTAACCCAGGTGTGCTTTTTAAAAGGGAATTAAGAGAAATAATATCTAAACATTCTACAGCTATTATAAAGCATCAATTAAAAAGGTAATTATTACTGTCTTGAAATTTTATTCTTTGGAAATTAAAATTTAAAACAATCTTCTCATATTCACTTAAAAAGCAAATGAACTTAATGACCACTTTTCTATTAACACTAATAAAATAGGTTGATACTAAACACCAGTCAGTGGTTGGTTAGAATGTTTCTCTAAATTTATCCCATTAGTGATTATGTCACAAAAAATAATTATTGATGCATAGGAAGCTGAGCAAGATCTCTTTAGTGAACAGGATCATTTTCATAGTTTATGAGTTGTTGTTAGGGATTTGTTTCAAATTTCAGTAAATGTTAGTGTATTTTCAAATGCACTTAGTTCTGTTTACACTGTTGTAAATAAAAACGCAACCAACTCACTCACTAAAACCTTGCACAACCCTAAATTGCAATTCAACTTGATGATTCCGTGTTGAGGTTGATACACATTAAAAACAAATTATTTTATCCAAATATTGGGTATTATTGACCAACATTTCTCTCACTATCTAACTTTCTAAATTTTTTGCAAGGCTTCCCAAGCTAGATACAGTTGAAAACAGCAATATTTTCTTTCCCCTACTCCTTTCCAGACTTCATACACAACACAGTATGATGTTTAAATAGACTCTGCATGTACCAAACATATGAGATTCACTTAAATTTGTTCACAGGAATGTAGCACAAAGTTGTGGTTACTCTTTTGATTCATATTATCTAGAAGAAAATTAGGAAACAAAACTTTTATTTAATCACCTAGTTCACCTATTCTGTTACCTCATTTGAGAGTCACTAAAATAGAGAGGAACTTTCTTTCCACCTGAGAGATGATTCTGTTTCTATCAGAGAATAGGATGTAGACAGGCAGGGTGTAATACAGAAAAGGAAACAAATTTTCATTACATGGTCTCAGTATGGTTTCCCTATTTTGAATGAATTGTTATGAATATCAAGAACATTGGATTCATACATACTTGAATGCTTTTTTTTAATTTCATGGCTGCAATCACCATCTGCAGTGATTTTGGAGCCCCCCAAAATAAAGTCTGACACTGTTTCCACTCTTTCCCCATCTATTTCCCATGAAGTGATGGGACTGGATGCCATGATGTTCGTTTTCTGAATGTTGAGCTTTAAGCCAACTTTTTCACTCTCCTCTTTTACTTTCATCAAGAGGCTTTTGAGTTCCTCTTCACTTTCTGCCATAAAGGTGGTGTCATCTGCATATNTCTTTGTTTTCTGAATGTTGAGCTTTAAGCCAACTTTTTCACTCTCCTCTTTCACTTTCATCAAGAGGCTTTTGAGTTCCTCTTCACTTTCTGCCATAAGGGTGGTGTCATCTGCATATCTGAGGTTCTTGATATTTCTCCCAGCAATCTTGATTCCAGCTTGTGTTTCTTCCCGTCCAGCGTTTCTCATGATGTACCCTGCATATAAGTTAAATAAGCAGGGTGACAATATACAGCCTCGACGTACTCCTTTTCCTATTTGGAACCAGTTTGTTGTTCCATGTCCAGTTCTTACTGTTGCTTCCTAGCCTGCATACAGATTTCTCAAGAGGCAAGTCAGGTGGTCTGGTATTCCCATTTCTTTCAGAATTTTCCAGTTTATTGTGATCCACACAATCAAAGGCTTTGGCATAGTCAATAAAGCTCCCATAGAAAATAAAAAGTTTTTTTTAGAAAAAGCAGAACATAACTACCACAATTTAATCTTTCCCTTAGAGCCCTGGACGGTCTAGCAAGGCCATGTTTGTAAGTGTGAAGGTCACTGCTCTGCACACATCTGTGGCCAGGTCTGGACTTGGATAAGACTTTGAAGGAAGCAAGGATTTCCTCAGCGCCTCATCCCTCTCACCTCTTCTATCTGGGCTCTCTGGCCCTCTTCAGATACCTCTCCTGCCTTGCAGCACTCCATCAAGACTGTAAGCACCATGTAACTGAGACATTCTCTTCCCTTCCTCTGAATGCCATCCATCAAATGTTTGCGAGAGAAAGGATCTTGGAAATCAAATGTTCCAGATTTACAGCTGAGAAAACACATCCTCAGAGAAGATGTAAAGTGACCTGAAGGCCAGAGGCTGGGCCCCAGGGTCAGGACTCCCTCCACACCTTCGCAGCCCTCACGGGTGCACTGCCAGATGGCATGTCCAACAGATCTGGCTCCAGGGACAATGGCTAGCTGTCATCAACCCGACAGTAACAGGAAAGGGAGGCGGGCAGCACAGCAGGCCTGAGACCAAGGCCGAGGGCAAGTCTGAACAGACGTGGGTCACACCAGGGCGAAAGCCACCTTGTCTAACCACCTAACAGGTGAATTCTCAAGCACACAGAAGTCACCATGTACCTATAAACAGCCTTTTGATGGGATGTCAATTTCTTGTCAGCTCAGTTTTTAAACTGTTACATTAATATTTAGCTTTTAATCTTTTCTAGCTCTTAAAAACCAAGATTTAAACATCCCTAAAATTAACACCCAGCCCCATCACTTCATGGCAAATAGATGGGAAACAGTGGAAACAGTGTCAGACTTTATTTTTTTCGGCTCCAAAATCACTGCAGATGGTGATTGCAGCCATGAAATTAAAAGACGCTTACTCCTTGGAAGGAAAGTTATGACCAACCTAGAGAGCATATTAAAAAGCAGAGACATTACTTTGCCAACAAACGTCCGTCTAGTCAAGGCTATGGTTTTTCCAGTGGTCATGTATGGATGTGAGAGTTGGACTATAAAGAAAGCTGAGCGCTGAAGAATTGAGGCTTTTGAACCGTGGTGTTGGAGAAGACTCTTCAGTGTCCCTTGGACTGAAAGGAGATCCAA
>SJYV01033267.1:334548-359775 GCA_006410875.1 Neotragus pygmaeus
TTGGTGAAAGGATTTTCATTTGTTGGGCTGATGTTTTGCTGCTAAATCTCCATATTCCCTGCCCTTATAATGAATATAACTAGCATATAGGAGAAATAAGTATTAACCTTTAAGCATATATGAGAAATAAGTATTAACCTTTAAGATTAATCATGTTAACCTTGGGTTAAATAAATTCCTTTCTTGATTGTAACTCACTACACCTCACCCTATAGGCATGCAACTTTATTTGGAGGGTGGTGCCTGGTTTAAGAAAAAACAACCTTGGAAAAAAATAAGTTTTTTGGTTATCAGAAAGAAAGGGTTGTAAATGTCAGCAGGCCTCATGGCCAGATGATGTAAAACCCCGAAGACCTTTTTTTTATGTAAAGCACCTGATTTTGACAAAAGTCAGGACTGCTGACCCCCACGTGACTCTGTATTAATCCCTATATGTAACAAAAGGTATATAAGAAAATCTGAAAAATAAAGAAATGGGATCAGTTTCTGGAAAGACTGACTCCCCCATGTTGTTCTTTCTTGCTCCTCGTTTTTCTGGCTGAATTCCCATCTGGAACACGGATGCTATTCCATGTAAACCAAGTTATTCAGCCTCTCTTTCTCCACTAATTTTCCTACTACACTATCCGTTCCTAATCTCTCTCTATATCTGTAATTGCTGCTCAGTCGTTTCACTCGTGTCCAACTCTGTGTGACCCCATAGACGGCAGCCCACCGGGCTCCCCTATCCCCGGGATTCTCTAGGCAAGAATACTGGAGTGGGTTGCCATTTCCTTCTGCAATGCATGAAAGTGAAAAGTGAAAGTGAAGTCGCTCAGTCGTGTCCGACTCTTAGCGACCCCATGGACTGCAGCCCACCAGGCTCCTCCATCCATGGGATTTTCCAGGCAAGAGTTCTGGGGTGGGGTGCCACTGAATATGTATTTTTCCAAGGACGCTGACTCCATCCCCACCTTCAAATCACCCTGGATCCACCGGGGCTGGACCCTGGCAGAGCCTCTTGATGAAAGTGAAAGAGGAGAGTGAAAAAGTTGACTTAAAGCTCAACATTTAGGAAACTAAGATCATGGCATCCGGTCCCATCATTTCATGGGAAATAGATGGGGAAACAGTGGAAACAGTGTCAGACTTTATTTTTTGGGCTCCAAAATCACGGCAGATGGTGATTGCAGCCATAAACTTAAAAGACGCTTACTCCTTGGAGGAAAAGTTATGACCAACCTAGACAGTATATTCAAAAGCAGAGACATTACTTTTTCAACAAAGGTTCATCTAGTCAAGNGCCTCTTGATGAAAGTGAAAGAGGAGAGTGAAAAAGTTGACTTAAAGCTCAACATTTAGGAAACTAAGATCATGGCATCCGGTCCCATCATTTCATGGGAAATAGATGGGGAAACAGTGGAAACAGTGTCAGACTTTATTTTTTGGGCTCCAAAATCACGGCAGATGGTGATTGCAGCCATAAACTTAAAAGACGCTTACTCCTTGGAGTAAAAGTTATGACCAACCTAGACAGTATATTCAAAAGCAGAGACATTACTTTTTCAACAAAGGTTCATCTAGTCAAGGCTATGGTTTTTCCAGTAGTCATGTACAGATGTGAGAGTTGGACTATAAAGAAAGCTGAGTGCTGAAGAATTGATGCTTTTGAACTGTGGTGTTGGAGAAGACTCTTGAGAGTCCCTTGGACTGCAAGGAGATCCAACCAGTCCATCCTAAAGGAGAAATGTTCTGGGTGTTCATTGGAAGGACTGATGTTGAAGCTTAAACTCCAACACTTTGGCCACCTGATGCAAAGAGCTGACTCATTTGAAAAAGACCCTGATGCTGGGACAGATTGAGGGCAGGAGGAGAAGGGGACGACAGAGGATGAGATGGTTGGATGGCATCACCAACTCAATGGACATGGATTTGGGTGGACTCCAGGAGTTGGTGATGGACATGGAGGCCTGGTGTGCTGCACTTCATGGGGTTGCAGTCAGACATGACTGAATGACTGAACTGAACTGATCAGTGGAGATGCTAGGGAAATGTATTCAAGAAAATGAGCAGGATTCAAAAAGGCATGGTCAAGATCATCTCAGGGACCATCCGTCCAGGATTGTACTGCTAACACCAGCTCTGCTAGACTCTCCCCTTAGTGGTGTTGGATTCTTGGCTGTCATATATTGGGCAGATAACCTTTGGCTTTGAACCTTTGCCTTATTCTCCAAATAGGTTCAAAGTTGTAGGCTTGAGACATTGATTCACTGAGATAGGAATCCTTCCTCTTGTTGCTGAAAGTACACTTCCTTCAAGGTATGCCTTCTACTTGTTTGGAATTCCCCACAACTAGGAGAGGTATTTGGATGTTGGTATTGGATAGTCCAAAATGACAAGTGTCATTACACTCTTAAGTCTTACATAGGTGATAGGCAACAAAAGGCCATATATTTCAAAGATGCATCCTTGTGATAAATGAAAAATGTAAATTCCAGAGATGTTATGAAATTGGCTAAAGATTTCACATAAAGTTAGTGGGGAAAAAATAAGTCTATTGTTTTCAGATTATTTCCAATATCTACTGTGTCCCATCTCCAGAATCCCTTGAAGACTTTTCCTTCATTGACTCAATTCATGTTTTTTACAGATGTTTAAGTGCAAAGATGAACAGATGGTGGATTTTAAAAGCCAGTGCCACTTTATGGTTTATGTTATGGATGTGTGCGTGTACTCAGTCGCTCAGTTGTGTCTGACTCTGTGACCTCATGGACTGTAGACCCACCAGGCTCCTCAGTCTATAGAATTTCCCAGGCAAGAATACTGAATTGTGTTGCCATTTCCTACGCCAGAGGAATCTTCCTGACGCATGGATTGAACTCATGTCTCTTGCATCTCTTGTATTAACTGGTGGTTTCTTTACACTGGGAAAGTCCACATTGTTAAGGATACTACTAGATAAACAGTTTGTGTTACACAAAAGATAAGCTTTTGACACAGAGCAGTGCATTTAACTGCAAAAAAAGTAGCAATCTGTTTAAGTATATTTATGAAGAAGCTGGAGAAGAGATAAGTAGGTAAAGGTATCTTTATACTGCACTGGATAGATCAAGTATTTTAAATGAGTTCACCTTAATGGAGGTGAAATTTCAAGTTAAAAAGAACACAAATCAGAGGGAACATACTTTATAGTGTCTCTTTAAGAACTGTCAAATGAGTTTCTTTTTAAAGGTACAGAAACACACACTCACACACAACTATTTCCTTCATGCCTGTGACTGAGAGATTCCAAGTTATTTTTGGTGCCAGATTTTAACCCAGAGGAAGTTTTATGGCTGAGTTAAAACCCCCTAAAAGCAAAGGTTACAATGGAAATGCTGACGGAGTCCGTGCCATGGCAACATTTGTGAGTCTAGTTTTATTGAAACAATAAACAACTTTTGTTCAAGTGCAAGTGAATGTAAAAACAACAGAAAAAGGGCCCCTTCCTGTGTCTAAGACCTAATCTCTTTCTGTTATTTCCTTGCCAGGGCTCTGATCCTGAGCTTGCTGGGTCCCACATGCAATTAGTGGTCTGAAATCAACCTTTGCACCCCAGGTCCTTATAAAAAGACCAGTAAAACACCCAGCTCAGCTCTGTACTTGTTAAAGTGGATACCAGTGTGTACACTCAAGCAGGGCATTGGGTATATTGAAAATGGGCACTAGAATCAGGTTTTTAATCTCCTAATTGACTTTGTATGTGTTTCTGTGCCAGATTATTATCTAACAAATGATATGTGTTTCCTCCTTTACTGCCAAGTATCACATCAAAGTCTAAATAATACCTCATGTGGTGTACACTGTGCATGCTCAGATGGATGAAAACAGAGGGGCCACAGGCTGACTTTCTCTCAGGATGCTGTCCACACAACAGGCGGAGCTGGTTAATGTTTTTCATATTTGAAGTCTAGTGACCCTGGTAGGTGTGGGAAGGGGCGGGGGCCTGAAGAAAATAAGATTGCTCTGCTTCCTCTGCCCTCCTCCCTAAAGCGATACTGTGCACAATGTTAGCAAATGATCCGAATCTAGCAGAATAAGGACTGTCCAAGAAACACTTTTCAAAGAAAAAACATGAGGAAAAAAAATATCAATGAAGCCAAACTAAAATGTGAAGGAAATCATATGAAATGTGATGGTATTCTCCCCGAAGGCATGAAAAAGAACGTTTGCATGTACAGAAAGTTATTGGCTGTAACAAAAAGGAATGATATGTTTGAAAAGTAATGGTAGGCTGGAGGCAAAAGAGCGGTGGATTGGTGAGAAATTTTCCATTGCCCAGAGAACGGTTTGAACTCACCAGAAGAAAGGAGTCTAAATTTGCTGTGCTAATTAAATTATAACAGGAAGCTCTGTGTTCACATCTTCCAGCTACCGAGTCCTATCAGTTTAGAACAGGCATTCTCAAGCCAGACTGAAGATGAGAGCCATCTGGGGGTGAGGAGAGGTGGTTAAAAATCAAGGCACCTGATGGCCAGCACACACCTCAGAACAATGAAATGCCAGCTTCCAGGGGAAGGGGGTGAGATGTTAGCATTTTTTAAAAGCTGCTAGGTGAATTCTGGGCACAGCTGGGGTTCTGGACCATGGTCTTAGTGGAACCCAGGAGCCACAGAAATACTGATCTTTCAACAGAAGAAAAACTACAGATGTTTGTGGCAGGACATTTCCTCCAGGCAATTTATTGGGCCCCTTTGACTGTCACCAGCATTCACAACTTAGTCCTCTGACTCGCAGCCCAACCAGTAAAATGTCTATAGCAGATGTCTGAATGATACTAACAAATAGAAGCTCCCACCCCTTTCCTTGTTTAACAAGTAACAGCGGGAACTTGTTTAAATAATACTCAGTGCCCGATCAAGTTTAATCCCCTTAAAAATTGCTACTTTTTCCTTCCTTCTATAAGCTAACTGCCTTCTGGAGGCACTAAGCCACTCACTGCAGACAGCAGCAAGTTGGTTTCAGAACTAACTGAGCTGTCAATCGATTTGCTATGCACCCCATCTTATTTAGTTATTAAGATCGAAATTATGGAAAGTGCTTGATTACTCCAGCGAATCAGGAGGAGTGTTCTAAACGCACTCAATGCTTTCTTCAGCAGTTATTCTCAGGGCCAAAACGTTGAAGAGAAGGGATAACGCTTGGAAAGTGGAATAGACCCAGCCTTTTCTCATGTGCTTTTAATGTTTCACGTTTTAGTCACATTTTCATGATTATAAACTGTTATTTTGGGCAAAGAATTGTTTTTGAGTAGCCAATGGATTGCATATATATACACCTACTGGGTTACTCATTAATTTATGAGGAAACATCTTTCGGCCCACTAGCCTTTTGCTCCTACCGCTGCTCCTTATTAGCATGCGTGCAGTGGAGGCATGCGCACTTGGACACTGAGCCAGCCCCCGGCAGCTCCGGCGGCACCCTCGGTGTTTGGGCTGCTTGAGCCACCTTTGGAGGAATCGGAAGCAAAACCAAGAGCTCTTGCTGATCAGCAAATGCTGCTGTCTAGAGAAGAAGCTGTTCCTTCGCAGCTCTCCAGTCGAGACCCGGGGCTAATGAGACATAGCCCTTTTAGTTTTCATTCTTCTTGGAGACAACTCATAAAACTCAAATAGTCCTCCCCTTTCCCTCTCCCTTCAGTCCCTTTACAAGCTAGCTATTTAACAACGTTCTCTGGGGAGAAGTTTTTAAAAACTGAAAATCCTGGTTTCCCTTTTGAACTACTTTAATCTTTGAAGCATAATTTGACTGGAGCAATGGATGTGACAAGTCTGTGTTTATCATGATTTATTGTTCTCATTATTTATTTTCTTGGGCTCCGAAATCACTGCAGATGGTGACTGAAGCCATGAAATTACAAGACACTTGCTCTTTGGAAGAAAAGCTAAGACAGCATGTTAAAAAGCAGAGACATTACTTTGTCAACAAAGGTCCGTCTGGTCAAAGCTATGGTTTTTCCAGTAGTCAAGTAAGGATATGAGAGTTGGACTATAAAGAAAGCTGAGCACCAACGAATTGATGTTTTTGAACTGTGGTGTTGGAGAAGACTCTTGAGTCGCTTGGACTGCAAGGAGAGCAAACCAGGAAATCCTAAAGGAAATCAGTCTTGAATATTCATTNGGACTATAAAGAAAGCTGAGCACCAACGAATTGATGTTTTTGAACTGTGGTGTTGGAGAAGACTCTTGAGTCGCTTGGACTGCAAGGAGAGCAAACCAGGAAATCCTAAAGGAAATCAGTCTTGAATATTCATTGGACGGACTGATGCTGAAGCTGAAACTCCAATACCACCTAATGCAAAGCACTGACTCATTGGAAAAGACCCTGATGCTGGAAGGACTGAAGGCAGGAGAAGGGGGTGACAGAGGATGAAATGGTTCGATGGCATCACTGACTGGATGGACATGAGTCTGAGCAAGCTCCTCGAATTGGTGAAGGACAGGGAAGACTGGTGTGCTGCAGTCCATGGGGTTGCAGAGTCAGACACGACTGAGCAACTGAACTGATTGTTCTCAAATAATTTTATATATTATTATTTATTTCTCACTACTTACTTTGTAAAGTTTCTGGAGTAGATTTTGCCAGTCCTTCTAGACAGATAGGAAACTGAGGCTTAGTGATATTAAGAGAGTCAAATGCACTTTTAAATGTTTCACCAATTTTATGGAACTCTGTTATTTATGTTTTAACAGCAGGAAACAGCTAACCATTAGGGATATCAGGATACATTATCTTGTGCAAAAGAAACCCAGGTAAAATATGACATCATGACATGTAAATTTTTTATATAGTTATTTTTGAAGTTGAGTTTTCCTACTTAGAAGCCTGGTTATAGCCCCTTGGCTAGTGGTTTTGATTGCATTTGTGCTATTATTCTGTGATCCCAAATCAGCCTCAGTTCTCAAAGATGTTCTAGTTATAAACTTGCAGCTTTTTTTTTTTTTTTTTTTTTTTTTTTTTTATTTTTCCCCCNGCCCCTTGGCTAGTGGTTTTGATTGCATTTGTGCTATTATTCTGTGATCCCAAATCAGCCTCAGTTCTCAAAGATGTTCTAGTTATAAACTTGCAGCTTTTTTTTTTTTTTTTTTTTTTTTACAATGAGCCACCCATTCTTTGCTCCAGGGAATCTGGTGGGACAGGTCTTTAGATAGCTGGATGTTTTTAAGAACAGATTTTATGATCTCAATCCTTGCATCGCCTCATATCTAGAGAAGCACTAAATCCCTTCAAGGTGACTTCCCTTCAGATCCTCACGACTAACAAAAACGTTTTGTAAAATGAGTGTGTCATGGCACTGAACTCGCCCTTCATTAAAACCTTATATATTGACTTTCCCCCACTGCTGCTCTGGAGCAGTCTCTCAGAGCTATCTGAGATGCTGCCTCCTAGGCTGCAGTCCTCATTCTGCTCCAAATAATACTTAACTCACAACTGTCAAGTTGTACATCTCTTTTTTAGTCAAGCTCTCAAATGAGAAGCCCGGTTTACATAGAGGTCCTAAGTGACTTCATTCACTTAAGCAAAAGGAAGCCAAAGTGGCAAAGAGACAGTATTACACACACTCATGAATAAGTAGTAAATATTGGCTAGTAGCTTTCCCCAAAAGCACGTGGACAAATAGATCCTAAAAGAAAAATAAGCAAGGAAGCAGTTCTACAGGGGTGGTGAGGGAAGGCTCAGGGGAGAGGATCTGAGAGGGTTTTCTTGCTTGGCTCTAAGTTCTTAATATTTGTGAGCATAAAATCTAATCTAGGGACCAAATATCATCTGTACCATCTAAAGGGATGCAAGTACCGTGTGTCTTACAAGGAAGAAAGTCACCTGCAAAGGAATTCTAGAGAAGAGTGGGATGTAACTGGCAGTGGGTACCAGGTGTCCCTTTTCATCTGGACTAGGATGTTTCTATGACTTGAAATAAGTAGGTAATCTCAAAGTTCCTCCTTAGGCTCTGCTTATAGCTGTCTATTTTAACGTATTTTGAACTTATCTCCCTTAAAACATCTTAATTAAATGTATCCCTGGAGTTCCAGTAAAGGGGTGAAAAACATATTTTTGTATTATTGGGGGATAATATGTACATATGTACAGTATGATGTTGGAGGTGATATGCTGTGGAACCATAAATATAACATTTTTGGTAATTATAAGACAAACAGATGAGAGAAATATTTCTGAGAAATAATATTTTCAGTTATCTTGATAATTGTGTTAAAAAGTTCTCTTTGGTGGGTTCTAGGCCTNTGACTAGATGGACCTTAGTCGGCAAAATAATGTCTCTGCTTTTCAATATGCTATCTAGGTTGGTCATAATTTTTCTTCCAAGGACTTATCAGACAGTTCTAAATGAAAACATGTTATTTTTGGCTGGCTTAATACACAAACAACTAATGCAAAAACAGACTAATGCATAAACAGACCTCAGTTCATAATGAGGAAATATTAGCAAATTTACTAATGAGGGCACTCATACAAACAGGTAATTATGAAGAAAACCAAGTGCCAATATGACCCTAATGCGAAATGTCATTCTGTGAGAACAGGGACTAAGAGGGGGCCTTTATAAGAAGGGGAAAACAGACAAATTCATTTCTACATATTAAATCCAAACCCATTCTGAGAGCAAAAGATGGCTGTAAAGTTAGAGACCCAGTTAAAAAAACAAACGATTATATTTTATATTAGAAATACCAATATTCATGAATTTGCTTATGGATCTATTCCCTCTATTGCTGACATTCTTCTAAGTTAAAGTTACTCATTAGGTACATTTTCCCTAGTTTTAAGGGCAAAGAAGGCTATAAGGAAAATATTAAACTATCTAATAATAAAAATGAGCTAGGTCAGAAGGAAAAAAGAAAGGGAATACATTTTAGCCTCTATGCACAGAAATGATGGTAGTAGATACATATCAATAAGGCATATTCTTTGAGCAACTTTTTCCCCAGACGTGTTAATATATAAAATGAGTTGTCAGTGTTCTCCCATCTAATTGTCCTGAGACTGACAGTGTGATTCAGATTAAGGGCAAAGCAGCAGTCTTTATTCCTAAAAGGGAGTTGCTCAGAAGCCAACTGGATTATATTTATACTTGACATACGTAATGATCACAATCGTGCCACTCATAAATTTTTATCTCATTAACACTTCTGAAAAACTAAAGCACCATCTCTACTTTTACCATATTCTTGTGCTTTAATAGATTATCACTCTCATGTTAAATTCATCAATTTGTATACTATGCTGACGAAAGAAGCACAAATCGCCAAGGAGCATGACAAACCGCAGCCGCTTTCCTTNACTAAAGCACCATCTCTACTTTTACCATATTCTTGTGCTTTAATAGATTATCACTCTCATGTTAAATTCATCAATTTGTATACTATGCTGACGAAAGAAGCACAAATCGCCAAGGAGCATGACAAACCGCAGCCGCTTTCCTTGACAAGCACAGTGCTAGCAATTCAGTGGAAGGCTTTCAGCACCTGCAATCAGAAACCCTGCATTTTCAGTCTGGCTCCTTCTCATCTAATCCCTGTGAGTTCTATGCCTCAGTTTCCTCATTTGTGAAGAAATGATCTCCCGGTGACATGACATGGTGATGTGGAAGCACCTTAATTCATAAGGATACGCTTTATTTTTAATCTGAATTTCATTCTTTTTTTTTTTTTAATTGAGAGAGTTAAGCAGCACCTGTTAACAACAGGATTTTACTAAAGAGTACATCTGAAAAACAAAGAGTGTGATTACCATCCACAATGCCAACCTTCAGGTCAGGAATCACAAACCCAGCCATGCCTGAGGGCCTGCTGTGCGGAAAGGGCTGAGTGTGCTGAATCCAGGAGGAAGAGTTTACTAGTTCCTCCCCATTTCCTCCTGCCCGGCGTCCCAATCCCTTCCTTGTTGCTCATCAATGACTCACCAGTGCCTTTCTCACTCCTGATTGCAACAGGCTCACCTGCAAAACCCCTGACGGTGACAGCGCCTCATCCTTGGCTCTCATGTCCTGACACCAAGAAACTGCCACCACCGTTTCTTCAGGTTCCCTCAAGTCACAGAGATGCCCCTCTGCAGAGCCTCTGCTGGCTCATTTCCTGCAGAGACTAATGGGTCCTATCCTTGCTTCCCCTCATGGCTGTCACTGATACAGACAATCATGCTCTCCATCTCAGCTGTTGACTCCGAGGCCTCCTCTGCCTCTCAGCTCTTTTCCTGAAGCTTCCTCTCAGGTACTAATTTCCTCAGCCATCCACAGATAAGAACATTTCAATAGCTAAGCTGAGATAAACTTGCAGGGTCCATCAGATGCAGCCTCCTGCCTATAAAGGAGAAGAGAAGGCTCCACACAAGATGTGTGTTTCCTCAACTTGCCTTCGTTCCCTCTAACTTCTAGTCCAAACCTGAAGAAAATCATTCCTCTGAAAGTAAGTTTGTCTCTTATGTCCAAACCAATTCTCTACCCAGGTAGTTTGAGTCTTGTTTCCCTTCTTTGGTCTCCTCTGGTGCACTTATCTCTGATTTGGGCATGAGGTAGAGGGAATCTCAAAGTTCAGAAGTCTTCTGGTCCAATTACATATCTACTTTTAAAAATACCATCATCACCGCCAATGGGTCATGCACTCTGAAAAGGAATTTACTTCATTGGAGGCAGTCGGTCCATCCTTGAACAGCTCTGACCAGGAGAAGTGTTTAACCTGGGTTCACAGAAACCTTCCTTCCTTCCTGTTACATTCTCTGATTATGCTTTCTCCCATCAGGACATCACAGTAGCTTCCATGGTCACTTACCTGCTAGTGCTTTTCATCACTTCTTCTCCAGCATCTGGCAAAGGCTCTCAAAGCATAGCAGTCTCCTAAACATCTGTTGAATGAATGAGTGAGTGAGTATGTAAATAAATGTCTGGGGCCTTTTCTAGAGGACTGCAGTTTGTATCTAAGAAACATATGAAATATAATTTGGGTCTTCTCCAGGCTCAAAGTCCTTAGCTTTTATAAGGAAATTTTCAGGTTACATTTCCTTTCCTCTGGGCTTTCTCCAGTGTGTCTAAATTTATCTCAGTAAACAATATAAAAATTAAAAATAAAAATTGTATTTAAATATAAATCATGGTATATGTATATGTTTCAGGCTTCCCTGGTGGCTCAGTGGTAAAGAATTTGCCTGCCAGACCAGGAGACACAGGTCCGATCCCTGATCCAGGAAGATCCCGCATGCCACAGAGTAATTAAGCCCATGTGTGGCAACTACTGAGCCTGTGCCCCAGAGCCCAGGAGCCACAACTACTGAGCCCACGTGCCCGAGAGCCTGTGCTCCACAACAGTAAAAGCCCCTGCAATGAGATGCCCGTGCAGCGCAACTAGAGAGTAAGCCCCACTCACCACAACCAGAGAAAAGTGTGCACGTCAACGAAGACCCAGCACAGCCAAAAAAAGAGAAACATTTTAAATATAAATTATATTTAAGTATACATTTATGTATATGACTAATCATTGGAGAGGGCAGTGGCACCCTACTTCAGTACTCTTGCCTGGAAAATCCATGGACAGAGGAGCCTGGTGGGCTGCCGTCTGTGGGGTCGCACAGAGTCGGATACTACTGAAGCAACTTAGCAGCAGCAGTAGCATATATAATCATATGGGTGTGAATATAAAATTTGGTTACTCTACTTTTCTAAATAAAGTTACATAAATGTATAGAGCATGAGTAAACAAAAACTAACAGAAAAAAATATCCTTTGGCACTCAAAATCTACTCATACCTAAATGGTTTAATTTAGTATTATTACATTTTTAGTTTTGGACAGAGACTTTGCTATATCGTTTAATTATTTTTAAAAGAAAAAGCTGAACCACAATTCTACCACCCTGATGCAGTTGTTGTCATTTTCCTGTATTGCCCATCTTTTTCATACATAAAAATAACTTTATTATAAATATGTGGTATAAATTTTGCATCGTATTTTTTTCACTTAAAATTATATTGCACATATTTTTCATATTATCATTAATCCTTATTATAATTTCATCAGCTTATAGTATAATACTTCATCAACTAGATATACTATAACCATTTCCCAATTAGTACTGATTAAAATGCTTCAAAGTTTCTTAATAGAGAATTATGTTAGAAATACTGCCTACATATAGATTTTCTTCCTAAATATCTTGTCAAATTTTAAAATATTCCCTTCTCTCTATTATCNGGAGCCTGGTGGGCTGCCGTCTACGGGTTCCCACAGAGTCAGACACAACTGAAGCGACTTAGCAGCAGCAGCATCCATATATGTAATACTGCCTACATATAGATTTTCTTCCTAAATATCTTGTCAAATTTTAAAATATTCCCTTCTCTCTATTATCATTTGAAAGGATTTTTCGGTTTCTATGTGTATCAGTTTTAATTATATGTATGCTATTTATTTCCAGTTTTATATCAATGTAGTAAAAAGCTGAAGCCTATAAAACTTTGACTTTTAATTAAAATTATTCATTAAGCCCTAAAACATTATAATTTTTATAAATTTCACAGATATATTTTAAAAGATGTAGCCTGTTTTAAAGATGATTAGCATTTTTTTCATTCCAGAAATATTTATAAATACCTAATTGATGCACAGGCACCATGTTAGGAACCTGTGATGCAAGAATGAACAAGACAGATCCAGTGCTTACAGAGTTAGGAAAAAGAGTAGTGAGAAAAAACTGTGATAAGTATTATGATAGGATGCTTCAAGGCACTACTACCCTTAGACTCAGACAGAAAGGGTCTTTGGCCTCAGTCCTAGGTTTCAGAGAAACTCTCTCTGCCCCCTACCCCACCACCCACAGTGCCCCTTCTCACCAAGCAAGGAGATGGCAGACATCTATGAGATATCTTGGACATGTCCATCTGGAGCTCACAATCCTTACTAGACCCTCCTCTGAGTGACAGGGATGCCAGACTTTCCTCCTCGAATGGTCTTAACCCACTCCTAGGGCCGGAGCAGATGTCTCTGTATCCACCTACTGAATGTTGAGCTTGTGTTTATATGCCCAGCAATGGACAGGTAAAACACAGTGCTTGGGGAAGGCTGTGAGCAGGGCTTGAGTGGTCCACACACAGGCAGAGGAATGCCCTGGCAGCTCCAGGTGGAGGCAGGAGTGGGGAGGGAAAGAGAAAGAGTAGTGCCCACAGACTATAGACACGGGGTGGGGGTCACTTCTCCCCCAAAGTCATGTTCTAGAACCGAGCTCTGAAGATTCTGAAAATTCTGATTTGGACCTTGTTTTCCAGGTGGTTTTGTGGATATATTTCTCATGGTAGGAGGATGGAACATATTTTATTTAACGGGTTGCTAGCTTGATTGATAGTTTTAAAATATTTAGACAAACAGGATGTAGCACTTCATTTATATTCTTGCCCCAGGCCTTGCAAATGTTGGGGCAGGTCTGGTATGTGGTGCCATGGGGACACCTAACAGGAGGATCTAACGTTATATGGGGGCATCATAGATGGCCTCTCAGAGTAAATCATGGTTCAGTAGCCGAGGATCAGCCAGAGGATGTTCCACTATATAACTACCACATTTATACACTAAAGGTGGAAAAGTCATATGTTCATCCTAATAAATGCTCCAAAAATGTATTTGATGAATTGAAACAGTCATGTTTAAATTAATACTTAATACTCTAGAATATTAAGGGCAGGAGGAAAAGGGGTGACCAAGGATGAGATGGTTGGATGGCATCACCATCTCAATAGACATGAGTTTAAGCAAGCTCTGGGAGATAGTGAAGGACAGGGAAGCCTAGTGTGCTATAGTTCATAGGGCTGCAAAGAGTGGCACACAACTTAGCACCTGAACAACTCCTGTAGAATAATAGCATGGCACAATAAATGCTTTATGTATATGAAAGTAAACATTGACATCACACATAAATGTTAAGGACCAACAATGTTCCCTTGAAATGTAACCAAAGACAAGAATGCGACTCTCACTCAATAATTTAACATGGATCTAAAATTTCTAGGCAATTCATTTGACAGATGTTCATTTCTTTTCCTTTTTCCAGTGGCTTAATGAAAATTTTTTTTTAAGTGAAAACTGTGTTGTGTCATTTACTCCACAACATTTTAAAAGTGCTTTATCTTTTTCTGTTTTGTCATCATTGTTGTTGCTGGCCTATATCCTGTCTTGAAGGCACATGTTCCATAAAATTACTACCTGCTTGTTAAAATACACTTTTATGTATTTCAAATTTTCCTCTTTCAAGATTCAACAGAGGCCTCCATTTTCCTCCTTATGATTTTGTATTTGTTTGGTCAACCATTGCCTGGAGCTGGTGTTTAGACCAGGAAGCGACTCATTATTCTCCCAAATGATTCCTGTGTCTCAGTTATTAATCTGCATCAGCTGGAGGCAAATAGCATTCCCTCTACCCTCCAGTCTTAACACATAATCAGGAACTTGGCAGAGGAAGAGAGTGGTGGTGGAAGTTCTGGCCTGACTGGCTATGAGAAGCAAGCAGTTAATTGAATTGAAACAAGTCATATGGCATTTTTAATTTGAGTAAAGAATACAAGTCTATTTTAAAGTTGTTTGCCTGGTCACTGCCAGGCATCTGTTAGCTCCTGTGCTTGCAGGTTCATTCTCTCTCTCCCATTTCCTCTCTCTGACTCTCCTATTTCTGAACTATAAATTCCCAGATAAGACTTTGATTTCTGATACTTGATAAACAGTCATTCTTAAATGATGTCTAAGGGAAAGACAAGACATCTTTATGAAGCAGCAGTTTTGGTGTTCCTTTCTCACTCCTTTTCAAATTTTACAATAGAACACATGAGAACTGGGCTGCTGTCTGTTGTCAAAGTACATTTTCAGAGAGTTTATCATATTTTGAGCCTGTACCAGATATAATTCTTTTCTCCCCAACAATTTAGGACCCTTGATAACTTGTGGGACATCAAGCATGTTTATGCAGAACTCTCTAACAAGAAGGCAAGACTTGAAGACATGTGCTTTTGATCATCCCTGCAGGACCATTTTATAAGTTCAAAAATCAGGGAATCCATTCAGGAGTTGTCTAGTGTTTGCTTAAATTCAGTCTTGGCAAGAACAGAAGTTGCCTAAATTTGATTCTCCCATTAGTCAAATATAATTTTGACAGCAAAAGTGATATCCGAGATATTATTTCTGTAAAATGATAAAGTTCTCTGTGGTGGCTTCCCCACATGTCTCTACTGGATCTTGCTTCTAACCATCCTCCTCCTTCCTTTCTTCTCCATCCCAATTCACACCCACAGTCCTAGGTCTCAGTAGGAACAAGCAAATGGCAAGTGAAGGGTCCTGAAGTGGCTTCACTTCGCACTGTGGAATCTCAACATGAAAAGCCCATTCTTGGTTTCTCCTCCTTGACAGAGTGGGCTCTGGTCACCACCTCAGTGCGCATGCCTGCTTTCTGACTCTCTGGGTTTGCCTAGTCTTGATCCTCTGAGGAATTTCTTTTCTGATTCCTCCTTTCTGCAGAGTAATTCAGTGGATTCTGGTAAAAGAAGTCTTAGCCTGGGTTTAGGGAATCTCTTACCTTAGTGAAGGTGTTAGTCACTTCAGACTCTTTGGAACCCCATGGACCATAGCCCACCAGGCTCTTCTGTCCATGGAATTCTCCAGGCAAGGATACTGGAGTAGATTGTCATTCCCTTCTCTAGGGCTCTTACCTTAGGGCATTGCCAAAACACAAGACTTGTGTTCTGTCCCATCCCAGACATCTGTTCTAGAAAATCAAGTTGCATACAGTGTATGCACTCAGTGTATAAGGAAAAGAACATTAAAACTGCAAATAATTCCATGACTCAACAATGATAAACATTGTTGATATTTTAGGGTATGGTATGGTATGGAATATGTAAATATATGAGACATGAATTACACTAAATAATTTATAAAAATTGTTTTATATAAACATCATTTATATGAAATTGTTTTAAATAGGTGTCATGTATTTTTGTTTGCTATATCTGGAACCCCTGTTACAGTTCTAATCACAACAGACTTGTTTTCCTTCACATATACCCTCACCAGTAATCCCAAATTTTCAAAAGTTAAGAATTATTAAAATAACATTTCAGGAATAATTTTGCCAAGAACATTAATAACATTTTGCTACTCATACACTGGGTGGGAAAACTGTTTCCTTTATTGATTAATATGCAGAGTACATCATGAGAAATGCTGGGCTGAAAGAAGCACAAGCTGGAATCAAGATTGCTGGGAGAAATATCAATAACTTCAGATATGCAGATGACACCACCCTTATGGCAGAAGTGAAGAGGAACTAAAAAGTGAAAGAGGAGAGTGAAAAAGTTGGCTTAAAGCTCAACATTCAGAAAACTAAGATCATGGCATCTGGTCCCATCACTTCACAGGGAATGGATGGGGAAACAGTGGAAACAGTGACAGACTTTATTTTGGGGGCTCCAAAATCACTGCAGATGGTGATTGCAGCCATGAAATTAAAAGATGCTTACACTCCTTGGAAGGAAAGTTTTGAGCAACCTAGATAGCATATTGAAAAGCATAGACATTACTTTGCCAACAAAGATCCATCCAGTCAAGGCTATGGTTTTTCCAGTGGTCATGTATGGACATGAGAGTTGGACTGTGAAGAAAGCTGAGTGCTGAAGAATTGCTGCTTTTGAACTGTGGTGTTGGAGAAGACTCTTGAGAGTCCCTTGGACTGCAAGGAGATCCAACCAGTCCATTCTGAAGGAGATCAGCCCTGGGTGTTCTTTGGAAGGACTGATGCCAAAGCTGAAACTCCAATACTTTGACCACCTCATGCAAAGAGTTGACTCATTGGAAAAGACTCTGATGCTGGGAGGGATTAGGGGCAGGAGGAGAGGGGGACGACAGAGGATGAGATGGCTGGTTGGCATCACTGACTCGATGGACGTGAGTCTGAGTGAACTCCGGGAGTTGGTGATGGACAGGGAGGCCTGGCATGCTGCAATTCATGGGATCACAAACAGCTGGACATGACTGAGTGGCTGAACTGAACTGAATTGAATAAATAAAATGAGAGAAATTTTGGTTTACATTGTTTGTGTTATTGATTGGGAATTATAGCTTTAACATGTACTGTTTGATCACTGAATATGATTATTTCTGTTGACTCAATACTAAGTTATGAAAGAAAACTTATGTTTTAAAGTAAATAAAAGATAAAGAAATAAAATCATATGGAAAAGATGTAGTAATATCATTGTTTTTTTCTTCCCTTATATATTAAAAAAAGACACAATTTTTATCACCTACAAAGAAAAAAATGTTATTTTATCAATGATGGGGTTTCATTTTAGAGAAGGGGCTTAGAGATTATTTTTAATTTTTTGACCTATTTTAAATGAGGATTTCATCATGGATATGCTTTTTCTTTTTTATGTTCACCATATTATCATCAACAATGCATTCCTTGAAACTAGCAGTGATTTCAAGTCATAATGAGGACTGCATACACAATATTTGTGACTTGTCAAGCTCACAAGAAATACAGAGAGTTGCACCTGAACTTCCGCCCTATCTATATCAACTCACTGTCAGTCTTTTGACAGTATCATATTTCAGACAGTAACTTTATAAACTTGGGCACCTAGAGAAATTCTTTAACAAACTAAAACATTTTCAGGGTGACATTAATGATAGACACTTTTAGATATCTTATGTAGGCCAGAATTGCAAAATGGATTTGTACTGCAAACTTTCCCAAGTTCTTGTAATTAGTGTAACCATGAGAGATGGAAAATAACAGCAAGAAGATTTCCTTCTCATCTGCAGACCTATTTGCTTCTATTCATCATTACCAAACACTAGTGTGAAAGATAACCATAAAGGTTGGGCAATGGAGAGTCTGCAGCTGCTCAATGGGTATTTTTGGAAAGTGACGTGGCCTCAGGACTCACAAGGACCCTGAAGGAAGATCTGTAATACTAATTAAGGGGGAAACAATTCTCATTCATCTAGCTTGTCCTGATATCATTTCTTGGCAGTAAAAAGAGACTAAGATAATGTGCAAATCTGACAATTGGGAAGTCGATGAGTTAAAGTAGTACTTGATATCATCTCTCCTTTCTGGTCAGTTGGCATCAGTGTTAAAATGATTTTACATGGTCAGAATCACTCAAGTCTGATCCAGAATTAATATGACATGGCAACAACTAAAACAGAATCCGTGCGTGTTGCTAGTTGGTTCGGTCTTCAGATGTATTTAACCACCTGGTATGTTTTTATCCAAAGAACTCCCCAGCCTAAAGATATGATGCTTTTAACTCTATTTTTTCCTCAATACATTTGTCTTTTTAACTTTGTCATGACTGATAAGGGACAGATACACACATTTCCTATAGAAAGATATACATATTTCTGGTCTGGGACCTAGTACTAAAGCATCAGCACTGTAGTAGTCAGTATTTAAATAGTAGCATTATTTTAAAATGTAGCAGTTTTACTACATATGAAATAGATAACTAATAAAAAGCCTACTGTATAGTACAAGGCACTCTATCCAATACTCAATAATGACCTATATGGAAACAGAATCTAAAAGAGCGAATATATATACATATGTATAACTGACTACTTTTGCCATACAGCCAAAACACAACTATACTCCAATAACAAATAAGTAAAGGCAGTAGTTAAGAAAATATCCTCAGGGCTCTGAGTTACGTGAATTTGAATCCAAGTTTAGTTGTTTACAATGGCTTTGTGACCTTGAGGAAGTTATTTAAACTGCCTACGCCTGAAGTCCTCTATAAAGTGAAAATAATAAGGTGAAAACAATATTGAATCTATAAGATAATACAAGTAAAGGGCTAGGCAGGTTCATGGCATACAAAATTATATTCTTCTGGTAATAAATGAAATTTAACAAATTTAAGTTACATTATAGCATAATTCACTATGTCTGTGTTATAATTATCACATTTCCTCATGAAATTTCTCCCCATCACTTGTAACTAGCTAAAATATTGAAGTAGGAATATATTTTCTTCTTCATACATTTTTTCTCCTAGGGGTTCCTGCTATTAGTTAGCATATAGACAGACAGGAGATGGGAAGTATTGTCTTCATGTTAAACCTGAATTTCCCAAACAAGGTCAATACAGAAACTCACTTCCTATTTGTCTGGGTGAGTCTTTCCCTTTATTTTAGAAAATGGAAACATTTTCACAGAGCCTTTAGGAGATTCTGATGTGAGGGTATTAGTTGGTGAAAGAGAAGGTAATCGTTCCCTTATGCACTTGGACTGAGGGCCATCAAAGTAAGTTATTACCTGTTCTCACATCCCTTGAAATCTTGATTAGTTCTCTAGCAAAAGTACTCCTTCCATTATATCTCCCCACTAGCTCTGGGAAACAGCATGCCTGTTTTCACATTGAAACTTCGGTGGTTGCACTTTAAATAAAGTTTTATCCTTGTATGGAGGAATGACTTGCATGTACTATATAAACCTTTTTTTCTCTGCAAAGACTCATAAATTATTGCTTAAATAGTCCCTTCTGGAATTCAGATCCTCTTATCGTTGCTTTTATGCCTCTTTTTGCCTAAAATATTTAAATTTGAAGACCATACTATTTCTCCTAAGCTCCCACCCTTTCCACCATTTTTCAACTAGTCATGAGAGAGAGATGAAGTCTAATTTGTAACATGAACTATATACTTTAGGAATCCGAAAGCACTTTGTGAACAAAACAGCTCAGAAGGAAACATTCAAAGATAGGGGAAACACACTAAATTTGAAATGAGAAGAAATATTTTTAGTTTCTTCATCGTCTATTTATGAACCATGTGACCTCAGGCAGGTCACTAGATTTCTCTGAATCTTAGCTTTATCACCCACAAACTGGCAGTCAGTGGCTGCCTGACCTGCTTCTTAGAGCTTCGATGAAGAGAAAATAAGACAATAAAGTATTCTTGCCTGGAGAATTCCATGGAAAAAGGAGCCTAGCGAGTTACAGTCCATGGGGTTGCAAAGAGTCGGACGCGACTGAGTGGTTAACACTTTCACTTTCATAAAAGTTTATATAAATTGCAAATCCCCATGAAAATATTTTTAGTAGTATAGAATTAACTCTTCAGCTCCTCTCCAGAAACTCTCTTGAAAGGTTCCAAAGAGTTTGCTGCCCCTTGGAACTGGGGACCATGCACTGCCCTGTCATATTCACTATGCCAGAACATCAAACACCACATAATCATTCTTTTGACATTAGAATATATTGATAAGAAAGGGATTATGCAGAAACATACTGACATTTTACCTCAAAGACAGTGAATCATTTTCCTTTTTCCTATTTTTAAAAGCAAACTCTTAAAAAGTCACAATATTGATTAATACAGTCCCTTTATCCACATAACATATTCTTCAAATGTTTTACTATCTATGACTGGCCTTAAAATCTCAGATATTTTAAATAATTTTTTCATTTATAACATTCTATAAAAATTTTACATGTAAAAAAATATTTCCTAATGAGCTAAAATTGTCCCAGTCTCATGGGTGTTTTTTAAAAAGTGTTATTCTCCATAGCACAACATAAAGCTGTTAGTTTAAACTTATATTCTGAGAAGTAAAGAAAGAAAATAACCATTGGTATTGATAATGTAAAACAAAAGAAAACAAACAAACAAACAAAAAATATGAATTAGATGTTTTGTATATGATATAACAGAAAGGATTAAATGACCCCAGAAAACCATTCTTCCTGGGCCCAAAAAGAAAAATCTCTTGACATCCACAAACAGTAAGTTCCAGTGTGCTTTAAATATATACACAAACATCTCTAAAATGCTTAAAAAGAGAATTTTAAAAGACAGTGAGACGTGCTTAAATCTGACTAACATAATAGTAACACGAGTAACATATAAACTGAAATAGAGTATCCTAGCTCACATCAATAATAAAATTACATTGCCTTCAGATCAGATGTGCTAACCCGGCTTCTTCCTCTCTTCAAATTCTTTTTAGAAACATTTATCTCAAAATTGGAGCATTAACCAGATGCCAGCCCCACTTGAACTAAGAAGTAAGAAAGATGGAAGTTGCCTTAGGATAGCATTTCCCAAAATGAACTTCACAAAATTCTGGGCTTCAAGATGTTCTTTTTTTAAAAAAAAATGAGTTTGTTGCAGGAAAGGGATTCTACGGTCAAATAAGTTTGTGAAATACTGCTTGCCATATCTTCCTCTTAGATATTTGCAATATACATTAGTATGTTAAGTAGTTTTGGTACCTCTCCAGTGAGGCTTATCAGTAGCTTATTTGACCTGAGAAATGTTTTTAATGTAACAACTCCTCAAATTTCTGTGGAACATACAATTTCAGAACTGTTTCTGTCCTGAAAGAACTTCAGCATTACTGGAAGAAAAGGAAGAAACCAGTGGTAGTAAAGACCTAAACTTTTGTGTCACAACCCACATGACACACCTTCACATGAGTATGTGTTGTTAAGGAATTTGGAAAAGAAATTCTTCAGGAAATAAATATATTTCTCTGCTTGGAGTAGATTAAATTATTTGTTCCAACTCTTCACCCCACCCCTGCCCAATCATAGCATTATTATTCATCCATATCCTAGCCATAGTCTCAGCCCTTGCCATTGGGCTTGACCACATGACTTTCTTAGGCCAACAGAATGCTAGTGGACCTGAAGTGATGGAGACTTTCAATGTGCTTGTACAGTTGTCTTGCTCTCTTCCACTCCTGCTTTTCCATGAGAAGATCATATCTCAGACAGCTGCTGTTACAAGTCATAGTTAACCCAGAGTTAACTACCAAGCTGAACACTGCCTAGAATGGCCAGTCTTTAGCCAACCTATAAATGTGTGGACAGAAAATAACTGCATATTGCCAGTGAGTTTAGGGGTAGTTTTTCCCTACTATGTGTTCATGGAGTTTGCTTCAAAATAATTAAAACTGCTATAAATGTCCACAATAGCTAAAAGAGAACATAAGAATGAAATCAAGTGATCTTTTGTAGGGCAATAAATTTGTAGATTATTGTTTTATTAATTCCTTTTACTCTTAAATTCTTGAAAATGATGTCCTGTTAAAAGCATGTAATTGTTTGATATCTCACTTCTCTTAGTATGGTTATCCTGACATTTTTAAATAAAATATATATTCAAACATAACCCAGGAAAGTTTCCCCCTTTTAAACAAAATGAGGTAATGAAAAATATTTAATTGATCTGAATATAAATTTTAAAAGAAATACAACAGCAGATTAATCTATAAAGACCAAAGATTCCACAAAAAACCCCAATTATTATCAAATGTCCTCAAAATATTAATTTTAGTTTTACAGCTATTCAGCAAAGAGGATAAAAGAGTAGCTCAAAAGATCTCCTGCTTATGGAACTAGTCACTCTGACATGACAACCTACAGTCCAGTAGGCCCTCACTGTACCAGCAAGGCCTTCATCCCTAGACACCAGGCAAAGACCTGTGATCTTGACAAGAATTGTGCTCTTTTTCTCCCTAGAGAAACTCCACCATCTCTTTTCTTCATTCAAGTACATAATCTAGTCCTTCTTCTCTCCATTTTTACATGTTCCAGCCTCCTCTGCTTCTAGAATTAATGAACTGTCTATAAAATGGGTAATAGTAGAAATTCAGTGATTCTTATATGTAAAAGTGCCTTACCTGTTGCTTAATAAATGTTGATCCATCTCTCTCTTTCCCAGCCTATCTTAACTATCTTCCCATTTCCTTAGTGGTAATCCAGTGAGGTATAGATAGATGGATAGATAGATACATACCTATATATAGATATTTAGAGATCACTGGACTGCTATATATATCTGTCTCAGTGCATGTATGAATATGAATTAAGTAATCATAAGTAAGAAGCTAGCACTAATGATAACTGAAAAGATTCACATTTGTCCTTCTAGATGTGACTGTGACTCATTAATGGCCAGCCAAGGAAAATGCTATCTAAAAAATATAGGATCCAGATGACGTGACAGACCTGGATTTAAATCATAGTTTTAGAACTTACTGTCAAATAAGTTAGTACCCTCTCTTCAGCCAAGTTTCTTACCTGAAAATTAGGAGTAAAATATTTAATAAGATATCATCGATAAAAGACAATATCAAGTTCAATAATATATGAACTTAGCACAATGCCAAACACACAGTCAACACTCAATAACTGCTGGCTATTATAATTACTGTGCAAGAGCTGACTTTGTATGTGATAATACATTTACTTTATAATATAAATAATACCTTGAAACAAGCACTCTATTAACATTATCTTCATTTTAAAATGGCTATCTTTATGAGCTGAAATTCCTGGGCAAGAAGAAAGGAAGATTTATTGTATTAATTCATTTCACTCCTGCCATATTTCTAATCTGCTTTGCACATCAGATAGCTAAAGTTTAGGGGTATCCCTGAAAGAAACGCTGAAGGTTAATGTGCATCATTTACATGCTTCAGAGCATAAGCAAATTACTGGCTGGTCAGATCAAGGTGAAACACAGTAGAAGGAACCCACTGTGGCCACACCTCTATTTTAGGGCTACTTGAAAGGGGGGGGAAAAAAAAGATTGAAGCATAGCTATTTTAACAAATAGGAGTAGGAGTGATTAATTACTTTTTTCTGTCATTCAACAGCATGTCACCCAGGGAGTAACCTCATTTCTCCAATTCCCATAAATTTAATAGAGGTCACATCTTGGCCTACTTGGCTAAAAAGCACTGCTCCTAAAACCTGATGGTACTTTTAAGTTCAGTGATGTGTGAACATAATTCTCTGCATCTCTCAGCCCCACATACTCTCTCTCTCCCAGGGAGACACTTTAGTAGATCTATGTGGGCACCCTGTGGAAAGTTACAAGGGATGAGCTCTCTGATTCATTCCTCTTTCATGTAATAAGATGAGAGAAAATTTAAAACCAATGAGTGTTATACTATGGTGTAGAGATTCTTTCTAGTCTGTTAAGAGAGTATAAAAAGATATTAAAATTGAAAACTATTAGTTATGAGACCCTTGCAGTATGAACATTTAGCTTGGTATCTAAAAAGAGACTGTAAAGATCCCATTGACAAATTGGCAGGATAGGATATTGGTTAGCTCTTGTGCCTAAAGCCTTCTATATGCGTTAATCCACAGGAAGATCATTGCAAAGGTCTGCCAGACACCAGGAAGGATTTTCAAAAAACAAAGCCTCAAGGAAGAATAGATGGTAAAAAGCAGACTATCACCTATATCTACGGCATGCCCAACTCAGAGACATGGGGCCTTTTGCAGCTAGAATGCCAGCAGTTCCCCACTGTGTTCAAGGACTCATTTCTGGCACTCTCAGTGTTATTTCATCCCTTAATTCCACTATTAGTACTCTCTTTATATATATATATATATATATATATATATGCATAAATGTCAATCCTTTCAACATTTAGGAAATGGATATTGATAAGCAATGGTTTATGTCCCCTTGAGATATGAATGAGAAGAGGTAGTAAAAGAAAGAGCAGTGAATTCTAGAGGTTGAAGTTTGTTTTTGTTTTTTTTCTCCTTATGATTCTCCAGGCAAAGGAAGTTCTATATGTAAGTTCTAATAGTACCAAGGTGCGCTGCAAGGAGAAACAAGAAGAAGCTACCAACTCAATCTCTAGTGCTTGGTTTGGACCAATCTCTCTTGTACAGTCAGGCCTTAGGAAAGATTCTACACGATAAAAAGAGGGGGAAGCATTAAACTCAGATGGAGTACTGAACTCACATTTTCCAACAGAAAAACCACTGGAAGTTTACATGAGAAGTTCTACTGAATGGCTAACAAGGGTGCTAGGTACCAACAATAAAAAAAAAAAAAGTATTGAATGGATAAGCAAGCTGTGGCATATATACACAATGGAGTACTACTCTGCCATTAAAAAGAATAAATTTGAATCAGTTCTAATGAGATGGATGAAACTGGAGCCTATTATACAGAGTGAAGTAAGCCAGAAAGAAAAACACCAATACAGCATACTGACACATATATACGGAATTTAGAATGATAGTAAGGACGACCCTGTATGTGTGACAACAAAAGGACACAGACATAGACAATGGACTTTTGGCCTCAGAGGGAGTAGGAGAGGGCGGGATGATCTGGGAGAATGGCACTGAAGCATATATACTGTTATGTAAGAAACGAATCACCAGTCTCTATTTGATACAGGA
>SJYV01033267.1:360136-389070 GCA_006410875.1 Neotragus pygmaeus
AAAAAAAAAAAAAAGTATTGAACAGAATAATTTAGGACAAGGAGATTGACGTGAAGGAAAGAGAATGTTCCATCAATTTTAGCCCCTGGGAAAACCACTAGATTTCTTTTGGCATATACTTTTTATTTTTTTAAAACACACTGTATAAGTTTCAAGAGGTTATCTTTATAATTCAGCATCCATTATCATGCAGTTGACTTTCTCCCCCCATAGGTTTCAGTACTTGTCAAATGGGACAAACTGTTTTATCCACTTTATGGAGATACTAAAAAGTCAGATGTAGTTATATATAAGAAAAAGTCCCAGAAATTATAAACATTTGTTAATAACAAAGTCTTTAAAGTCTTTCCTATTTTCAATATTGTCCTCTATATTTCTGATCTGATACTATCACTTATTCTTTACATGTTGCTTCTAGTTTAAAATTTATGCTACAATGTAATTCTCAATTTCTTAATAATTTTCTTCTTAATAATAATTTTTATTATTTAGTAATTTTAAATTTTTTAAAATTTAATAATTTTTCTTTTTCAAATCCCTATCTCACTGTTTCAAAATAACAAATGAATACTACCTTTTCAAATTATCTTATATATTTTGATTCAAGGGAAGATTTTCAGGATTCAAGATTAGGCTTTCCAGCCTCTTAATCTTTTGCTTTATTCCTTCTATACCAGCCTTTTTCTCAGAGGTTTGTCCCATGTAGTAAAGAAGGGTCCCTCAGTGTTGAGTTCCTGCAGTCATAACACCTGTACCTTGAAAAAGGCTACCATATGGAGTAGGAGGCAATTCTTTAGACAAGTTCAAATTTATAGGATGGGGAAAGAAATGCAGAACATGCAAGAACTCCAGGCACCCATGACTGATTTCCTAAAAATAAACAATAAAAAGAGTAAGAACATAAAAGACAAGTGGTAAAGGGTCTGACAAATGATAAATAATCCACAAATGATGAAATATAAATGACTAACAAATATGCAAAATGGTCTAGTCTTACAAGTAACCAAGAAAAGCAAGTGGTAACATTTTAAAGAATAAGAAGCCTACACTTTCTTAAAGAGCTGTTGGCAAAAAATAATAGGTGAAAATAAAAGCTGTGAATTTTTTTTCCTAAGTAAAGCACACAACACACTTCTATATGAGAAAAGCTAAAATAAATGAGTTAAGTATTAATTAAAGATATTAGTTTNAGCCAATGATCCTGTCTCTTATACACATCTGCAAAAAATAATAGGTGAAAATAAAAGCTGTGAATTTTTTTTCCTAAGTAAAGCACACAACACACTTCTATATGAGAAAAGCTAAAATAAATGAGTTAAGTATTAATTAAAGATATTAGTTTTTTAAAAAAGCACAGAGAAACAAAACAAAATCCCTTAGGAAAGCAGAAGGAAAAAATAACAAAGCCAACATAAAAACCAAAGCAGTGAATTAGGAAGAAGAATATGAGAATTAATAAATAGATCTAAGAGTATGCTGGTTTTAAGAAAACAAAATCAAATCCCTGNGAAACAAAACAAAATCCCTTAGGAAAGCAGAAGGAAAAAATAACAAAGCCAACATAAAAACCAAAGCAATGAATTAGGAAGAAGAATATGAGAATTAATAAATAGATCTAAGAGTATGTTGGTTTTAAGAAAACAAAATCAAATCCCTGCAATTCCAATTAAGAAACAGACAACAGAACTATATAGTACTAAGCAAAAAAAAAAAAAAAGAATGACACCACTGCTACACAGGCATTTAAGATATTCTAAGAATATAATGTTCTTCATTATAATGACAGATTTTAGAATCTGAATGAAACATAATTTTATCAGAAAGTATAAACTAACAAAATTAATACAAAACATTGAAAACCTACACATAACAATGATCAAATTTTTTTAAAAAAGAGGTTAAAAAAGCTGGGCTAAAATTTTTAAAACTATTTCCAATTGTTCCAGAGTACTGAAAAAGATGGGAATCTTTCCAATTTGTTTTATATGGCCAGCATAACTCTGACACTAAAGCGTGGTACACATAACTCAAAATAACTTATATATTTGGAAAAAATCTAATTAAATATACACTGCTGCTGCTGCTGCTGCTTCTGCGTCACTTCAGTTGTGTCTGACTCTGTGTGACCCCATAGACGGCAGCCCACCAGGCTCCCCCGTCCCTGGGATTCTCCAGGCAAGAACACTGGAGTGGGTTGCCATTTCCTTCTCCAATGCATGAAAGTGAAAAGTGAAAGTGAAGTCGCTCAGTTGTGTCCGACTCTTCACACCCCATGGACCGCAGCCTACCAGGCTCCTCCGCCCATGGGATCTTCCAGGCAAGAGCACTGGAGTGGGTTGCCATTGCCTTCTCCAAAATATACACTAAGTGAAAATAAATCTATATGAATTAGAATATCTCAATTGTAAAATGAATAAAATTCATGAAGTGTATACATACACATGGCCAATACATATGAGAGCTTGCTTTAATCAAATGAAAATAAGGTGCCTTTGTTGCCCATATGATTAGCAAAGAATAGATTAAAACATTGCTAATATCTAGTGTGCATGAAGATATAGGAAAAACAAGAACGACACTTTGTTGGCAAAAGTATAAGACTTTTCTGGAAACCACTTTCATGTTGTATATTTTCTAAAATATACTTTTTGGGATTGTAATGTCTATGCCTGACTTGGCAATTCCAATATGTAAGAGGACATTATAACAGATAGAATATGAAAATTTAGAAATTATCAAATGTGTGAACAAAGATGTATACACAAGGCTATTCAGTGTATATTATTTATGACATTAAGAACTCTCAGTGTCTCTGGAGAAATTTCTCATTAGGAAAAATATTAAATGGGAATCTAGTAAAATTATGCAGCCATTTAAAACTGGCATAAATTTATGTTTATTAATGCCCAAGATATATTCAAAGAAAGAAACATAATACTATGGATAATGAATAGTATCATTATTGTAAATGGAAGGATAAAGACATAGATAGATGATTGATCAATAGATAGAAAGCTAGGTAAGATGGAGATATCCACACCAATATCTAACATTCAAGAATGGTCATTTTTATATAATGGAATTGTGAATTGTTTTCTCTTCATAATTTCTTAATTATCTAAATTTTTAACAATTNAGATAGATGATTGATCAATAGATAGAAAGCTAGGTAAGATGGAGATATCCACACCAATATCTAACATTCAAGAATGGTCATTTTTATATAATGGAATTGTGAACTGTTTTCTCTTCATAATTTCTTAATTATCTAAATTTTTAACAATTTAGTAAAGTTCTTTTTATTATCTGTGGCAAAGAACGAATTAGTTTTCAGTTTTGTCCCAATCTGTTGCAGACTGATATTTTAATAAGTAGAGTAAAAAAAAAAATTACTAGAAAAAAATGAAGGGAAATATAACATAAAAATACAAAGCTAGAAAGATAAGAAAGCCTTCTTAAGTGAACAATGCAAAAAATAGAGGGAAAATAATAGAATGGGAAAGACTAGATATCTTCAAGAAAATTAAGAGATACCAAAGGAACATCTCATGCAAAGATGGGCACAATAATGGATAGAAACAGCAAAAATCTAACAGAAGCAGAAGAGATTAAGAAGAGGTGGCAAGAATACACAGAAGAACTGTACAAAAAAGATCTTAAAGACTTGGATAATCATGATGGTGTGGTCACTCACCAAAAGCCAGATATCCTGGAGTGTGAAATCAAGTGGGCTTTAGGAAGCATCACTACAAACAAAGCTAGTGGAGGTGGTGGAATTCCAGCTGAGCTATTTCAAACCCTGAAAAATGATGTTGTTAAGGTGCTGCACTCAATATGCCAGCAAATTTGGAAAACTCAGCAATGACCATGGGACTGGAAAAGGTCAGTTTTCATTCCAATTGCAAAGAAGGGCAATGCCAAAGAATGTTCTAACTACCTTATAACTGCACTCATTTCACATGCTAGCAAGGTAATGCTCAAAATTCTTCAAGCTAGTCTTCAACAGTATGTGAACCAAGAACTTCCAGATGGAACAAGCTGTATTTAGAAAAGGCAGAGGAACCAGAGATCAAATACCAACATTGTTTGGATCACAGAAAAAAAAACAAGAAAATTCCAGAAAAACATCTCCTTCATCGACTACATGAAATCCTTTGTCTGTGAGGGTCACAACAAACTGTGGAAAATTTTTGAAGAGATGAGAATATCAGACCACCTTACCAGCCTCCTGAGAAACCTGTATGCAGGTCAAGAAGCAACAGTTAGAACTGGACATGGAACAGTGGACTGGTTCAAAATTGGGAAAGGAGCATGTGAAAGCTGTACATTGTCACCTTGCTTATTTAACTTATATTCAGAGTGCATCATGCCAAATGCTGTGTTGGATAAATAACAAGCTGGAATCTAGATTGCCAGGAGAAATATCAACAACCTCAGATATGTAGATAATACCACTCTAATGGCAGAAGGCAAGGAGAAACTAAATAGCCTCTTGATGAAGGTGAAAGAGGAGAGTGACAAAGCTGGCTTAAAACTCAACATTTGGAAAACTAAGATCATGGCATCCAGTCCCATCACTTCATGGCAAACAGATGGGGAAAAAATGGAAACAATAGCATGTTTTATTTTCTTGGGCTTGAAAATCACTGCCAACAGTGACTGCAGCCATGAAATTAAAAGACATTTGCTCCTTGGAAGAGAAGATATGACCAACCTAGACAGTGTATCAAAAAGCAGAGACATCACTTTGCCCACAAAGATTCATATAGTCAATGCCATGTTTTTTTCAGTAGTCACGTATGGATGTCAAAGTTGGACTATAAAGAAGACTGTGCCCCGAAGAACTGATACTTTCAAATTGTGCTGGAAAAGACTCTTGAGAGTCCCTTGGACTGCCAGGAGATCCAACCAGTCCATCCTAAAGGAAATCAGTCCTGAATATTCATTGGAAGGACTAATGCTGAAGCTGAAACTCCTACACTTTGGCCACCTGATGTGAAGAACTTTTCCAATGGGAAAAGACCCTGATGCTGGGAAATTCGAAGGCAGGAGGAGAAAGGGATGACAGAAGATGAGGGGATTGGATGGTATCACCAACTGAATGGACATGAGTTTGAGCAGACTCTGCGAGCTAGGGAAGGATAGGAAAATCTGAAGTGCTGCAGTCCATGAAGTTGCAAAGAGTCAGACATGACTTAGTGACTGAACAACAGCAATTTTATTATAATTCAACAGATACAATATTTCTATGTCAAAGTACTGTGAAAGTTTCTAAATGCTTGCTCTCTGTTTTTGTGCATCAGTAGCTCATGACGTGTCACCATGTAGCACTGACACAGTGATTAAACAGACTCCAGGGCCAGACATCTAGGTGTAAATTCAAATCACTAACACTGTAACCTGAGAAGATTACACTCCAAACTTCAGTTTCTTCATCTGTAAAATGAGTAAATGAAAGATATGCATTGAATATTTGTCCCTCCAAAATGCATTTGTTGAAACCTAATCCCACATGTGATGGTATTTGGAGGTGGGGACTTTGGGAAGTTATTAGGTGTCTTGAAGGTGGAGCCCTCTTGAAAAGGATTTATTCCCTTATAAAAGAGACCCCCGCCCCCCCGCAAAAAAAAAGGAGACTCTCAGTGAGCTCTCTGGTTCTCTTTCTGCAATAAACATTATTCGTGTATGGATTTCTCTGTGAACTAAAGTCTTCATTTCTCTGGGATAAGTGCCCAATGTGTACTTGTTGAGTTATACAGTAGTCACTTGTTTATTAAGCAACTGCCATACTGTTTTCATCACTGGCTGTACCATTTTACATTCCCATCAGCAAAGTGTGAGTGATCCAACTTGTCACCATTTTGCTGTTATTGCTGCTTTTTAGCCATTCTACTAGATGATATCTCACTGTAGTTTTACATTACATTTCTCTGATGGCTAATGATGTCAAACAATAAACAAGTTGAACATCTTTTTATAAACCTATTCACCATCAGCATGTCCGCTTCAGAGAAAACTCTGTTCATGTCTTTGCTCACTCTCCAACTGGATTCTATTTTTTTTTTAAACAGTTGAATTTTCAGTGATTTTCCAGGGCAGCTGAGCAAAATATGTTGTAAGATGGAGTATTTTATATTTATGTTGACTACATTCTATTGGTTAATGAAGTGCAAATCATCAGGATCTTTGCTGACTTACTTTCTAATATTTCTATCACTTGCTGAGAGTAAAAATATAAAAATATCCAACTATAATTATAACATGAGTAATGCATTAGATTTTAATTAGAAACATAAAAATAAAACTATATAAAAAGATGGGACTATTATATACAATTATAATTTATTATAAAAATATGAAAATTATGTTAGGAAATATTCAAGAAATTGATGGCAATTAGACATAGCAATAGAGTTATGGGTAACTTACTCTCCATCTTTTTTTTTTTCTTTTGATAATTTCCTGAACAATTAAAAAGCTTAAAAAATTTCCAATTGAATGATATATACTGTAATTTGTAGATAATTGATAGCTAAAATAATGCCTAATTTTTAAAGATTTATTGTTCTTTCCTAGATCTGCAAGGATCACTCAAAATTATGTCCCAGGAGTATGGTGGGCAAATAGTCATCATACAATATTCTATTAAGTGAGAGTCTATTAGCAATATCAATCTTACAAATGACGATACTAATTAAAGAAAAATGTGCGGTTGTATTTTAAAGAATGGGACCCATAACATAATATTTAATCTTGGTTTTTTTCTGCTATTATTGGGCTTTCTGTTATTTTTATCTGTGTTTTTAAACAAACTTTGAAATTCCATTGTGCCACAATTTCTGAAAATAGGTTTGATATTTATTTCTTAAAACAACTTTGAAATACCTTAGAAAAATGTTTTATAACTTTTTATAAACTTTCAATGACTTTTTATAACTCTGAACTATTATCAGGCTATTTCATAAAACTATCAAATATATTTTGTAAAGTATATATTTTTAATTAAAATTTTAGCCTGTGATTTTAATTTACTACTGAAATTTACTATTAAATTTTGAAATTTTAATATCCAGTTTCTCATGAAACCAACAACTATACCCATAAGAGTTTTTACTTCATTTTCCCTAAAAAATTATGCTTTTAACTTGTCCATGCTTTTTTTAAAAACAAAAATTTCACACCTAATTTTTGTTTTCTAATTCAAAGTCTTCTCATTAATTTACTATATTAGGTAGTTTAAAACTTTTTATTACCTTGTTTCCATGACTTTTTTCACAAAAAGCTAAAGTGTATAGCTTTAGACAAATACAATTTGAAACAAGTCACCCTTCCTGCATGCAAATAAATACATCTCATATTAAAGTCCTTCCTCTTCTAGAGAATTCACTTATTAGTCTTCACAAATGACTACCTGAAATTTTTAAATTCAACAAAATATCTGAAATGTTCTTTATAATCCTGATACCAGTACTTTGTCTATATTTTCTATATTTCTACCTTTACATCAACATATTTGTAACAATTTGCCTTACTGCAAAGCTCACTTCAAAGACACATCACTTTGGAAAACAAATAAGGTAACCTTCGATAAAATCAGAAAGTTCTCTATCTTATAGTACTTGATTGATAAATCACGATCATCACAAATATACAGGCTGCATGTTTTTCCATTTTAATGTGAACTGAAAAATTATTATTGTCTTTCCTTGCTTACAGTTTGGTTTCATGAAGTATACACTCTGGAGCGTTAAGATTGATCATTTTACTCCTTTTTTTGGCCTTGAAACTCATAGAAGTAGAAACTATAGCAAACATTAGATCAGGTGCTTATTTTTCACTTTCTTTCAGTGTTCTCAGACAAAGTCTTAATGTTATTAAACTTGAAGGTCAGCTTCCTCTTGCCATGTAGAATCTGAACGTCCTTGTGGAAGTTACTACCCTAATGGTCCCTGTATTCATCCCACAAAAAGTATGCCTGAGAAAGGAGATATATCTGCTCTATCACACCTGATATGAACAAAGAGGAGGAAGGGGCAAAGGACACATACAACGTGGGGCTTGTGTCTTTTATGTTTAAGATTTTAAACAGGCTTCTCTGTCCCTGGAATTCTCCAGGCAAGAATACTGGAATGGGTAGCCATTCCCTTCTCCAGGGGATCTTTCTGACCCAGGGATGGAACCTAGGTCTCCTGGTAAAGTCTTTGCCGTCTGAGCCACCAGGGAAACCCAAGATTTTATGTGAAAAAAACCCATGAGGTTTGAGCGTTTAAGATTTGGGGAAACATGCTGATTTAATTTAAAGGATAAAACTACTCAAGAAAGTCTAGAATTTTAACACAATGATATGCTAACAAATGGCACTACATAATTTCTACTTATGTTGTTTTCCATTGACTTAAAAAAGCTGTTATCCAAAAACATTTTTTCTTCCTAAACAACCATTCTTTTAGGTATCTCAGGGTCATATAGGATCAAACTGGTAGAAGAGGAGAGGTGCTGTCTCAAGCTATCATGTTCAAACTATAACACTTTCTTAAACTAAATTTTAAAGTCTGTTTACAACCACACTGACATTTGTGAGATCATACTCTCAGGAATAGTTACTAAATCACTGCTAAATACTTTGTCTGTTTTATTATGAATTTTATCAGGTAATCTTTATAAAGCATCAAAACTTAGCCTTGACTAAGGTCATTTACAAATACTTTGTATCTTCCATAAAAGTCTTTGTTTCCCCTACCTTGCCAAATAATTGAGAAATGTATTCTGAGGATACATGGATAGAAGTTGACTCTTTTATGGAGGGCAGTTAGAGGGGGAAACATCTTTATGTCTGATTTTGTGTACATAGTTGTATGGGAAAATGAATACTAGATTATAAAGAGCTCTCATAATTAATAAGTAAAAGATTAAAACATCAATGGAAATAGGCAAGGAATGCAAAAACAGGAATTTACACAGAACTAAAAATAGCCAAAATTTATTAAAAAGACCTATTAAATAAAACCAATTTAATTAGACCAAATCAAAATGTAAGGGTAGTATTAGTGATTAGGTAAGAGTGATTATTAGTAATTAATAAATATTTATTGACTGAATGTATGTAGTAAAAAATTTATCCCATCAAATTGGAAAAGACTTTTTAAAATGATATGAATTATCATAGTTGACAGAATATCCAGGTAGTACCAGGTAACTAACAATTCAAACGAAGGATGTAAAGCATCTAGATTTTCCTTCAGCTTATAGTTGCTGGATAAAATTAAGAAGAGAAACACATTTTAGAACAGAATAAACCCATTCTCAACTATTTGCACTTTAAAAAATAGACAATAATGTTAATGTAAATGGCAAGGCAACCTCTACTTAATCTATAAAAGAAAATTAGTTTAGATAACATTTTTTAAAAAACAGGATTTAGAATACAAGAAATCTTACACAGAGATATATACAAATAGGTACTAATCCTCAAATATTACTATCCCTGGTGAGGAAAGCATACAGGAAATAAAAATAGCAAATAGCAAGAGCAAAAATATGAAAATAGCAAAGAAGCAGATATTCTGAATAAGGTCACTAAGTGGTGATGGAGTCTCTCCTCCCCCATCAGCCTTGATTCTAAGGAACAGTAGAACACTCTAAGGGGGGAAAAAAAAGTACCCATCTATCCTTGTCATATTATTGATATTTCTTAATGTTTGGGGTTCTCTCCCCAAAATTAATTATTTCTTCCTCTACAGTTTATCTATGGTGCCCAGAAACCATTGACTTCCTGGAATTTTTATTAAGAATTCCACATTCCTGCCATGTTTTTCAGATACTGCGGCCTCTGCCAATAAATTCTAATAAATTTTCACTTCTTTTCTTTCAATAACATCCTAGAGAATATGATTCAGACTCAAATTAATCACCAATCATGTTAATGGCTCCTAGGAGTTTACTTCCGATACCCCTTATTATATTAAATCAAACTTGATAGTGTGCTAGATTATTGCTTAGCTGGGTTTTCATAAAAGCACTGGTATTTAATATGATTTATACCTGGTTTTCTGTTAATATCTTTGCTTATTGTGTGCTTTATTTTTAAAACAGACATTCTTAGCTAATTGCACCCCTTTAAAATATATCATACTTTTAAAATATTTTACAGGAAGCATTTTACAATAAAGTGTGTTACTTATAGTCACTTAATAGTGAACAGGAATAATTTATTTAATTTACAATCAAAATGTTAATATTTTACTTGTTTGGAAAAGTGTGTGTATATATTATGTTTTGTTTATTTAAAAGATCAATTATTTGTCAAGATGATTAGAAAATTTAAAGCATTGTATTTATTTTTCTTTTAAAGCTTTGCAGCAAAGGGGCAGTTCTGGGAAAACCATTTGAAGCATCTGCTGAAGATATAGCTAGTGTGGCAAGTTTCATTGAGACAAAGCTCGTTGCATGCTATCTGCGAATGAGGAAACCCGACCTTGCCCTGAATCATGCGCACAGGTAAAATGAAGGGTTAATAACTGCAAGTAAGTACTATCCATGCAAGCAGAGGGTATGATGTGAACTTGTAGGATATACTTAGATTCCATTGACATGTAATCACAAAACTAAAACCATCTCTTTATTACTTGATTTATGTTAAGCTAGACAGTCATAGAGATCACAAAGGGCATCTCAAAACCTAACGGAAGAAATAAACCCATAATTAACTATCATAAAGCAGGACAAAATAAAAAGGCAGGCAACTGCAGTAGCAAATGACTGCAGGAAGAAAGGAAGGATCAAATAAGGTTAAGTAAGGGGTGAGAAGGAGGAGAAAGATTTCCAAAACCGACAGATACAAAGAATGGTAGAAAGAAATTCCAGCTATGAACCATGAGCAAAGACACCAAAGTTTATGGCTTATCTGGTGATACATAACTGATTCAAAGGATGTTGTGAAAAGGCAAGTGCGACAACTGTCCAAAGGTATGAATCACCTTTTTATCATTGTCCTTAAAGATTTCCTTTATATATTTCTATCCTCTTCAGAACTCTGTATTAGCTTTTGGTTTACTAGAATCCTCAAGGTTACCCAGCCCTATCTTTTTTTCTATAAAAATGTCCTCTCCTATGTCTTTTTCCCTTAAGACCTTGATCTTATCATAGGAAGTATTCAGTTTAATCTACCGCAAAGATAAAGTGATTACATTACATCTTTTAAATAGCTCTTTTCTTAGAATTATGATGCCTCTATACCTCCCTGCCTAATTTAGAGCAATTTACCTAAAACGTTAGTCTTGTTCATTCTCTGAGCTCGTACATCCTGGATTTCTTTTGGACACAAATAACAAAACTAATATCAATATGAAAACATAACACCTTCCCTGTTAATAACCAGTAAGAAACATAACCATCAGTTATATTAAGATTCATTATGTGAGCAGGAGATCTGCCAGCATGCTAAAACTCATTTATAAATCTATATCCACAATGATATAGAGGTTCCATCAGATATTCTTAACAGCTCTAGGGAGACCTCAAACTTATAGGCTTAAGTTTGACATCGAGGACCTGCTGACAACAAAATAACTTTGAAATTTCTAAGATAACCTGCTGGCAAGAAACTTTTTGCTTTAAATAAACTGCAGAACCTAAACACAGATTCTCTTTGATACCAAAGAAAATTTGACTCTATATTTTCTGGAAACACCTTATGCATCCATAGTTTCCAAACTCAATATCAGGACATATGGTTACATTGGAAGAATTTTATTTCATTTCCATTTGAAAGGGCCAGCATTGGAAATGTAATGTGTACTTCAGCATGTTAAAATGTTGGAATTTCTGAGCCACTTGGGTGACTTGTAAGCACAATAAAATATTTGAAAATGGGTATAGCCCAGAAAAATCTATAGGCATACGTAAACAATAATGAACTGAGATGCACCTGAAAGTAATTATTTATCACTTTGTCCATGGTTTTTACTACACATATGAAGTGCCATTAACATTGCCTACATATTAATCAAAATATCTCCTGGATATTAGAATGGTTTGATGAATTTTTGAGTCATTTTTATAATCATAAAAAATTGTAAATGGCATGATCATGCCAAAATTCAATTCAGTGTTATAAAAATAACTTAATGAACATTAATCAAAATAGTACTATAAGAATCAATAAAATGCTATGGTTCCTAAGGATACAATGATTAGTTTCAATAGGTTCACTATTTAGACTTTGAAATTTTTGTTTTAAAACTAAGAGTGCCCTTTCAAGTCCTTGAAAATTACTGAGGGGAGGGTATACAATATAAAGATGAAAAATAAAATGATCTTCCCTATTATGCTAGGATTAACTTTTGTATCCTTTTTATTCTATTGTAAAATAATTCCTGCTTCTGTTTCTAAGTTGAACATTAACTAAGAAATGGAAATCAATAGAGGTTAAACAGTGAATTCATACAATTAATTATGCACTAAGTGAAATAAATCATTTTTCTAGGCTTGTCATATCGCAGAACTACATAAATCAGTGCATATGATTCTAATATTAAAATGTTTTTAAAGATCTCAGATTTTTAAAATAGAATCTGAAACATAAATATATTTCTCAAATAATCAGGATATTCAGTCTATAAATAGGTTATAACCATTAGTTATACACTGAATGCAGAATCTTTCTTTTGTATTATTACCACACTGTGATGGTTGATACTAATCATGGATCAAAATTAAAATATTCCCTTTTTGCATTTATTTGCATTCCTGAAGCATCCTTTCTTTAATTTTATGTAAATTGTGAGGCCTACTGCATATCTTCAGATTTGTTAATACAGAAATTAGCTTGAAAACCATCATGTAGTTTTGCTTTTGATAAAAATAGGTGCATATTGTTTTGTCATGTAGAAGACTACAAGAACCATAACTGTATGGTTTTAGGTTCAACAAAGATACATTTTGAAATTAATTAGCTGAGTACTGCCATTTAAAATATGCTAATAAGTAAGACAAAGGCTTTGAAAAAAAAAANTAGGAAAAACTCACTGCAGTTTAATTTCTGTTGTTACCAAGAAGCCTGTACTTACTGTGAAACCTCATCTTCATGTCATAAAGCTTTTATGGCATATTTATCTTCTCAAACCTTGATTTTCCTTTTAGGGGCTAAATGTATATATGCATTCTCCATACAAAGTAGGTTAGAAGCAAGCTCTGCTGATCAACAAGCTGGGCAAAGACCCAAGAGCCCCAGCTATTGGGGAGAGGAGCCCTTGAGCTAAAACCTGCTCCCTGCAGGTGACACCTGGTTCTTGATCATGTCAACATTTGCTTCACAGACTGTTTTCCATCCCATTCTGGTCTTTCTCCAAAGCTTGTTTTCTCTCTTCTCTGTGATGTGTGGACAAACACCTATGCATTCAAGCACATGTACATACACACACACACAGCAGCCTCTTATCCACAACACAAACAAAGACATATCAACAGTTTTCTGGGGGCAGTGGGGACACGTTTCATGTCATCATAGCAGACCTCTCTATGGATTCTTTCAGAGGAGAGAAGATTTCTAATTTTCTGCCTTCCTGTAAACGCTTTTGCAGAAGGAAGACCAAGAATATATGGACTATATCTGGGGCTCTTCTGTTTCTCTGCACATGATTAAGGATTCGTAAAGCGCCAAGAATGCAGACCATTTCTTCCCAGGTGGCTCAGTGGTAAAGACGTCACCTGCCAATGCAGGAGAGGCCGTTTCGATCCCTGAGTCAGGAAGATCCCCTTAGAGGAAAGGGCAACCCACACAAGTATTCTTTCCTGGAGAATCCCATGGACAGAGGAGCCTGGCAGACTACAGTCCACGGCGTCACAAAAGAGTCAGCCACAACTGAGCAGCTGAGCACATGTGCCAGAGTGTGGACCATTTCTGCTCCCTGCTGCGGAAGAGGAATGCTAGAGTGAAAGGGGCCTGGGAATCAAGCTTTATTATTCTGGCTATAACTGTTCAGTGATTGTCAAGAACACAAGGGAACATGAGAGTTCTGTCTTTCCTTCTTTCTCATTTTCTTTCATTCGTATCATTGTCTTAGGGCAGCCCATCCCAAAGGTTAGGCAGGACACCCCTATGAGCAGGTACCCTCGTATCACTGCAGGACCATCCGGAGCCCATGTGATGTCTTTGCCTCCTGACAGCTCATGTCACAGGTCCAGACCCTGTCTCCCCACCGGGTATTTACCAGAATCTGTGCTCTATCTTCTCAGGTTCCCTGCGGGACCAGGGCAGCACGTAGCTCTGACCTCTCCTGGCAGTAACACGTGGACACTTTATCCAGCCAGCTTTTCAAGGCTCGAAAGGAATGTGTCCCAAAGTGCTTACAAGAACCAGAGCCTGACATGCTCTGGTCACTCTCTGGAGAACAGCCTGGGACCTGCCAAGGCAGCTTCTGTTGTTCCGTCACGAAGTTGTGTCTGACTCTGCAATCCCATGGACTGCAGCACACCAGGCTTCCCTGTCCTTCACTCTCTCTCAGAGTTTGCTCAAACTCATGTCCATTGAATCAGTGATGCTATCAAACCATCTCATCCTCTGTCACTCCCTTCTCCTCCTGCCCTCAATCTTTCCCTGCATCAGAGTTTTTTCCAGTGTGTTGGCTTTTCGCATCAGGTGGCCAAAGGATTGGAGCTTCAGATTCAACATCAGTCCTTCTAGTGAATATTTAGGGTTGATTTCCTTTAAGATTGACTGGTCTGATCTCCCTGCTGTCCAAGGGACTCTCAAGAGTCTTCTCTAGCACCACAGTTCAAAAGTATCAATTCCTTGGTGCTCAGACTTCTTTATAGTCCAACTCGCACATCTGTACATGATTACTGGAAAAACCATAGCTTTGAGTATACAGATCTTAGTCGGCAAGTGATGTCTCTGCTTTAACTAGAGGCCATCTGAAATAGTCCATATGTTGGACTTGGCTGGATAGGCTGGAGTCCCCAGAGATAGTATTACATAGACTTCCATTCTGGCCTGTGAGGGAGTCACCGTGTCTGAACCTGGGAGCTATAGGAAAGTCAAAGGGCAGCAGGGCCTTCACTCCAGTGATCCCCAAAGCCATAAGCCCAGAGGCATCTGGTCTCCTTAAAGCAAATGTGCAGCTCACATGGATCTGAGTTAGGGGGTTTGGCTTGTTCTGCCTGGGGTCCTGCTCAGCCAGCAAAAGCAACACTAGCTCTGAAGCCCTGAAGAGGAACATTCAGAGTAATTTAGACACTAAAAGAGTGTTTGCTGGTTGTCCATTGATTTCCTACCGCTGCTCTGTTATCTGCGGAGCCAGAAGCGTTTTCTCCCCCAAAGCCCTCCCTCCATATAATTTGCCAACCTCAACAGGACAGCACCTGAACAAAATGCTCCTCTGAGGGAGGCTGTGTTAGTGCGTCATTTTCATCTCAGCATCCCTCTTCCTTTAGAGGTGCCCACAGCAATTCTCACTCCCTCCTGCCTCTCTAAATAGTTTCCATTGCCCATTTCCTGATGCTACACTTAGGTTTGTCTCTTGAAAAACACTGTTATTCCACCCCAGAAATACAGCCCCCAAACTGTTGCATCTGGTCCTTTTTAAATTCTTTTTTTGCATCCAGCTTTTTTTTTTCCCTTTGCTGTTTGAATCAGAGGTCAAGGGCATCTGATGCTGCAGTACAATAACCAGCAATCACTTATTGGACTAGCTCTCTGGGAGAAAAGTTTTGCCCGTTGAATTGCAAGTGGCTGATCAAAAGCAGTAAATCTTTTNTTTTTTTTTTCCCTTTGCTGTTTGAATCAGAGGTCAAGGGCATCTGATGCTGCAGTACAATAACCAGCAATCACTTATTGGACTAGCTCTCTGGGAGAAAAGTTTTGCCCGTTGAATTGCAAGTGGCTGATCAAAAGCAGTAAATCTTTTCCAAGAACAAGGTCTGGCTTTGCCATGTTGGGCTTTGCCAAATATTTCAAATAGCCTTTCTGGTCTAAGCCAGGTAGGATATTGGTATTTATCATTAGTCAAAGGCAGTGTTCTTAAACTTATAGGTTGTGATCCACTCCCTGCATGCTCAGTGACTTCAGTCGTGTCTGACTCTTTGCCTACAGTCTCTGCCAGGATCCTCTGTCCATGGGATTTCCCAAGCAAGAGTACTGAGTCCTTCAGGAGATCTTCCCGACCCAAGGACTGAACCCTCATCTCCTGCATTGGCAGGTGAATTCTTTACAACTAAACTACCAGGGAAGCCCTATGATCCTCTAGGGGGATCTAAAATCAGTTGAGTAGCTTACAGTGGCAACCCACTCCAGTATTCTCGCCTGTAAAATCCCATGGACAGCAGAGCCTGGCAGGCTAAAGTTCATGGAGTCACAAAAGAGTTGGACACAACTTAGTGACTACACAGCAACATTTTACAACTAGCATCACAGAATAGAACTGAGGGAATTCCCTGGTGGTCCATGGTTTTATTCCACACTTCCATTGCAGAGAGCATGGGTCAATCCCTTGTCAGAGAACTAAGATCTCTCAAGCCATGTGGTACAACCAAAAAAAGAAAAAGAGAGAGAGAGAAAGAATTGAACCAAGTAGAATAAAATAAATGTATGAATACACCTCATGTAATATGTAATACAAGTAGAGTTCTCTGGAAAATTTTTGTTCTAGTATATATTTATACACACCTAGGTCTTGGCTGCGAGGGCGTAGGAGGGCCTAGAGGAGCATCCCACATTGAAGGTCAGAAAGGGCAGCAGTGAGGAGACACCCCTCATCCAAGGTAAGGAGCAGCGGCTGTGCTTTGCTGGAGCAGCCGTGAAGAGATACCCCACGCCCAAGGTAAGAGAAACCCAAGTAAGATGGTAGGTGTTGCAAGAGGGCATCAAGGGCANAGTAAAAGAGTCAGACACAACTGAGCGACTGACATGAACTGAACTGAACTGAGCTACATGTAACTGTTTCAAAGAGAAAAGAGAAAGGAAAGGGCATGAAAAGTATTTATTGGAAATTTTCCAAATTTGGTTTAAAAAAAGAGTAAGACACAGTTAGCCCCAACTAAAATAAATATAAACAGAACCATATCTAGGAACAGCAGAGTGCAGTCATGTCCGACTCTTTGCAACCCCATGGACTGTAGCCTACCAGGCTCCTTCGTCCCTGGGATCTCTAGGCAGGAATCCTGGAGTGGGTTGCCATTTCCTTCTCCAGGAGATCTTCCCAACCCAGGGATCGAACTTTATATTACACCATTACAAAAATCAACTCAAAATGGAGTAGACTTAAAAGTAAAACCTCAAACTATTAACTTCTAGAATAAATTATAGGGAAAAAGCTTCTTAACATTGGTCTCTGCAATGATGTTTTGTATATGATACCAGAAACACAAGCAACAAAAGCAAAAATAAATAAGTGGGGCTATGTCCAACTAAAATCTTCTGCAGAACAAAGGAAACAACAGAATGAAAAAGGAACTTATGAAATAAGAGAAAATATTTGCAAACCATACATTGGGGATTATAAACCATGATAAGGGGTTCATATCCAAAATATATAAGAGACTCACAACTCAATAGCAGGAAAATAACCTGTTTTTTTTTAATGGGCAAAATATTGGAATAGACATTTTTCAAAGAAGACATACAGATGACCAACAGATATATAAGCATCCCTAACCTTCAGGAAAATGCATAGTAAAACAGTGAGCTACCATCTCATACCTGTTAGGATGGTTATTATTTAAAACAAAAAGTGAGATAACAAGTATTATCAAGGTTGGAGAAAAAGGGAACCCTTGTGCATTGTTGTAAATTGCTATAGCCATTATGGAAAACAGTATGGAGGTTCCTCAAAAAATCTAAAAAGCAACTATAATATGATTCAGCAATCCCACTACTGGGATATATATCCAAAGAAATGAAGTCAATGTCTTGAAAAGACATTGCACCCCATGTTCACTACAACATTATTCATAATAGCCAAGATGTGGAAACAATCTACGTGTTCACTTAGAAAATATGAAATAGGTACACACACACACACAGAATTTTATTCAGCCTTAAAAAAGTAGGAAATCCTGCCATCTGTGACAATATGAATGAACCTAGAGTACATTATGCTAAAAGTGAAATAAGCCCGACATAGGAAGACAAACATTGTATGACCTCACTTACAGAGAATCTAAAAGAGTCTAACTCAGAGAGCCAGAGAGTAGAATATTTGTTGCCAGGGCCTGGGGTGGAAAGAAAAGTGGTTTCAACTTTCAGCATAGTGACTATAGTTAATAATAATATTGCATTGTATATTTTAAATTTGAAAAGAATAGACGCTAAGTGTTCTCACCACACTGAAAAAAGAAAAAGGTTAACTGTGAGATGTGAGGTGACATCTGTTAACTTGATGTAACAGTCATTTCACAATGAATACATGTATCAAACTATCACATTTTACACTTTAAGTACATACAATTTTTGTCAAGTATGCCTCAATAAAACTTAGAGACAAATAGCTTTGTCTCTAAAATAGCTAAGCCTAAAAAAAAAAAAAGGCCATTAAATTCAACCATTCAATAGCATTCAGTGAAACAAAAAAAATTCTCATCATCTTAGGTAAACATAAAATCACATCATCTTAGGTAAAACAAAAGGGGACATCGCTGGACCCAGTTTCTTGATATGAAAAAATATCTAGTCTACCAAGTCTCAGTGTTGATACTGCCTATAGGAGGATAACAAGAGGAAAAGAAAAAGATGTGATCCTCTTACCTGAATATACATAATCCTGGGCATCTCATAGTGTCTTGCTTTGCAAAAACATATGGGTGACTGGATGACATTGCCATTCCTTTCAGAAAGATATGACATTATCCATACTGATTTTCTCAACTCTTAAAGATCGGGCTTCAGTTTAAATATTGCTGTTTCTCCCTAATTCTATTTCTAAATGACTGATTGTTCCTTTCAATTGAATTAAAATAAATGCAATCTCTATATACGTGGCCATGTATGCTTCCATGTTTCTATGGCCTTGCAAGTGTGGAGAAAACAAAGGGAAACCATGGCAGCACCATTTAAGCGTATCTGTTTGAACTTTTAGCAAGTAGGCACTTTGCCTGTTTGGGAAGTTGGACATATTAAAATACTGCATGGATCATTAGTACATTTATATCTCTGGCTATTTTGTGCCCATAAAAGTATATTTATCTATTAAAAAAAAGCTTTCACTGAAGATGATATTAAATACTCCAAGCTTTCCTCCCAACCCTAAAAAAGAATATAAAACATGCCAATTTCTATGGAATGGCAAAGATGTGTTCATTGCACCATACTGCAGAGAACAGCCACAATACTTCTCTGCAGTGCAAAGGTGACCACATTAAGAAATAGTTCTTGCACGGGAACAAGCACTTATTGAATATCTTATCTACTACTACTTGGTAGAGCAGATGTGAATTAGGCATTTCATATGCAGTCTCAGTTAATCTTTGCAGTAACTCCTGAGAAGGTTTCCTTTCAATTATACTTGAAGGTATTACATCCCAGCAAACCTATGATATCACAGTAACTTTTCTTTCTCCTAGAAATTCTGGCTGTCATTGCATCTCATCCCGAAAATGATGAAAGTCATAGCATCTTTAAAATCTGAAATAATTTTTATGCAGATGGAGAGAACAGTGGCATGTGGTGGGCATCGTCCCCGAAATTATAAAATCTAGATTCAACTACCATTTCACTGGTTCTTTTGAAAAAGTCTTGATTTCCTCATGTGTGATTTGTCAATAATAATACTTCTTGACAAGTCTACTCTCCAATACTGACACAACGCAGCTTTTAAGTCACAAGACTCTATTCTAACATTTTCACGCTTCCTTTATGTAAAGACTACCTCTTTTTGTGATCACCACATGAATCAATAAAAAATAGCTTTGTAAGGTAGATACATGGCCTGATTTCTGAAATAAATAAATAATAAAAAAGATAATGAAGGAAATAGCAAATAAATTAACAATTAAACATGGCCATATATTACCCAAGGAATATAAATGGCTAGGCATCTGAGAGTCATTATGTGCTTATCTTAGTACAAACCCAAGAAATAGGACACTGATTGCTCAGGTATCTTATTAGAAATTTCTCTTCTGCAGAAGGAAGAGGAGGAGATAGCAGGGAGGGGAGGAGAGGAGGACCAGAAGGAGAGAGTGGGACAGGGGGAGGAAGAGGAGGAGGTAACAACGACTATATCTGACAAGAGAGAAACGTTTGAACATATAGCAAAGGCAAAACAAAACAAAACAAAACAAAATATATTGACCCTTCTTAAGTTTTCAATTATAGGCAGTTTCTGAAGCTGCATCGGATTCCTTGAGTTGCCTGTCCAAGTTTCAAAAGATGTGATGAAAAGATCATACTCTTTAAACATATTTTAAAACTTTCATGGTTATATTTGTAATTTTTTCATTATAACAGAGCCTGCTGCTGCTGCTGCTAAGTCACTTCAGTCGTGTCCGACTCTGTGTGACCCCATAGACGGCAGCCCACTAGGCTCCTCTGTGAATCCTCTGGGATTCTCCAGGCAAGAATTCTGGAGCAGGTTGCCATTTCCTTCTCCAATGCATGAAAGTGAAAAGTGAGAGTAAGTCACTCAATCGTGTCCGACTCTTAGCGACCCCATGGACTGCAGCCTCCCAGGCTCCTCTGTGCATGGGATTTTCCAGGCAAGAGCACTGGAGTGGGGTGCCATTTCCTTGTCTAGTAACAGAGCCTGCAATAGATTCATTAAAATACCCACTACACAGTGTTTCTGTATTTCCTCCATTAATATTGCCATTCCTCACCATGGCTTTCCCCCCAGACATGTCACCCCCTACCTTACTTCCCTTCAACATATGTTCAGGTTGACTGCATTTTAGTCTACCATCATCTTCCTTGGTGTTTTGTATGTTATCCTAGCTTCCACTCTTTTTCTTTTTACAATTTAAGATAGTCTTAACTCTGAGGTCAGTAGCTATTCAGCTTTTATCTTTTGTTTCCACTTACTAATTGATATAAAAATGGTTCATAAATGAAGAAGCAATATATTAGTGTAAGGGAGTGGTGTACGATGGAACAATACATCTGTCCATTGGGACTTCTCTATAGAATTTAAATCTACCAGTTATTATTTTTGATTTCCATATGGTTCTTGGAAAACATAACCGAGAGTGCTAATGAACAGTTCCCATGCTGAGTACTGCCTTCAGGAAATGTTCATTTTGGTCCTCAAAGCAAGCAGCAAGGCTATACAGACACTCCTTGTGGGTGGGTTTATTCTTAACATTATTTTAAGAGGATTTTTTATATTTGTTTCCCACTTTCTAATATACCCGCTTTAAAGTCCATTCTGATGGGCTGAACAAGCCACTTAGCCTTTTGGTAATTTCTTCTTCTGTAAATTCTCACTGGAATATTAAAAGCATTTATGTACTTAAAATTTTGAAGTGTTCTAAAATGTAATTGGTGTGACCTGGGATAAGTACACATAATGAGAAAGATGAGATATCTTTATCTCAATTTCCTTCAAGGTCAATTGATTTTTTTTTTTTTAAGTTCTAGATTTTCAAAGGCCAATTCTATAACTACAAGTAAAGAAAAATAAAGGAGCTGGAAGTCTCCTTGTAATGTAGTAAAGCAAACTTCAGAAGCCAAAGGTCTGGATTTGAATCTCTGCACATCACTGACTAACCTTAACTTTCACAAGTCATTTAACTTCTCTTTTCCTCAGTTACTGTAGCTCTGAACAAGGGATAACAAATCTTCCTCAACACTTGTAAAGAAGGGGAAAGGATATTGTTAATATGAAAGAGTTTTGCAAATGGAAAATATCTGTGCAAATCTTAACCTTAAAGTCCCAATTGTGTTTTATTTCCAAACGTATCAGGTGACCAACCTGAAATTTTACAAGATTCTTTTCATAAGTGTGTGCTGTAGTTAACAGCGTTCATTGACAGAGTGAAAACTATTTTGCTAGTCTCCATGGGGATGTTTGTTTTTAGTCTCCTAATTTGTTTTCTTTACATACAAAAAAATTTCCACACAAGTAGTCTAAAAAGTGAGCTAGTTTAAGACCAATACTAAAACTGAGGGAGTCTAGGGAAATACAAGTTCCTGGTGGATGCTACATGTCCAAAAATGTTAGAAATAATTAACTTTAAGGAAAAATAGAGGACTGCCCACAATTCCAAATTAACCAACACCATTTCAAGGGACTAAAAACTTATTGCCATTCATTCTGCTTCACATAGGCTAAGGTGTAAAATTGATGTTTGGGTCTTATTCTCAATAACCTCCTCAATGTATTCTCACACTCCCAGTCCTAAAGGTCTTCCTAGGTATACTTGGGGAAGTCACAAAATAGGCCATTATATATATGGCTACAAATAGCAGGGGACAAACCTGGAGCAGACCAATTTCTGTCAGAGCAAGTAAAAAACATGGCTTAGAGCCCCACACTTATTTATTTTACAGCTCTTGCCAGTCTATGCTTGATATTTAAAAGTTTTTCTTTACTTCTTTTCCAGATAGAACTCTGTTGTTAGGTGAGTCTGACTTGCTCTCATTCTGTTTACTTTAAAGAAGCAGTATTTGTACCTTACAAATAAAAATACCACTCTCCTATCCATTTTACTTTTCACAGTTTATGAATGTGTATTTCAAGGATATGGATATTTTCATGAATATCCCATGAATATTTTATGTCAATGGCCACAGAGTACCAGCCTCAACAAGTATTTGCAAATTCTGGGGTTGTACTGTTACTGGTGTATTTACCCAAATTCTTTCTCATTTTCTCCTCTGTTGCTATGGCAAGAATTCCTCATGCTTATCCTGTGACCTTTCCTGATTTTTCGTAGAAGCCTAAAGAGCAGCCATATGTTAAGTTAGTTTAAGAGAGGCTTCTTAGTGACCCTGCCTGTGCTCTACTCACAGGTCTTAGCTGCCAATATATATTTTGTGTGAATTTTCTTCACTGGAAGAAATCCAGACCATGTGCCTTTCCTAGGTGATCTGAGGCAAAATAATTCTGTAATTAGATAAAAGTTGTCTTATTAACAATTATTAAACTTTTGGTAGCAAATGGGATTTTTCCATAGAAGACAGTAAATTTCACATCAGTATTTGATGGGTTTTTGTTTTTGTTTTTGTTTTTGTTTTTTTTTAGTGTTTCATAATAAGAGATTTGGGGATAAGAAATCTAATATATAACCTTAGTATATATTTAACCTCATTGTTTTTGCTTCTTTAGACTTTTATTTCCCATAAACTTTCCTTAAAGAACTTGTTCAATGCGTACAGGCTCTGGAAAAGTTTTAGCTTCTGTGGAAAGAAAATAATATGAGAATAACATTGATAAGTCACATATACAGATCAAAAAAAGAAGAGGGGAAGGTATTTGGGGTTTAAGAGAAAGGGCAAAAGGATGGTGTGATACAACACAAATTATTAAACATGTCCCATGTGCCTCTTCAGAGAAGGCAATGGCACCCCACTCCAGTACTCTTGCCTGGAAAATCCCGTGGATGGAGGAGCCTGGAAGGCTGCAGTGCATGGGGTCTCTGAAGGTCGGACACTGACTTCACTTTCACTTTTCATTTTCATGCACTGGAGAAGGAAATGGCAACCCTCTTCAGTTGTTCTTGCCTGGAGAATCCCAGGGACAGGGGAGCCTGATGGGCTGCCGTCTATGGGGTCACACAGAGTCAGACACGACTGAAGCGACTTAGCAGCAGCATGTGCCTCTTTATCTTCTTTCTTATAGTTAGAACTTTCATGCAGACTTTGGCTATTTACTTGTATATGCATGCATGCTAAGTAGCTTCAGTCCTGTTCAACTCTGTGAAACACTACGGACTGTAGCCTGCCAGGTTTCTCAGTCTACAGGATTCTCCAGGCAAGAATACTGGAGTGGATTACCATACCCTTCTCCAATTTACTTGTACAGTGGTTCTCAAACTATTATTCTGACTCCATTATATTTTTAAACATTATTGAGGGCCCCAAAGATTCTTTTTTGCTTTATGTGAGTTACTTAGAAATGTTTACCATATTAAAAATTAAAATATAGAAATTTAAAAATATGTAGTTACTCACTCAAGAATAATACATCCATTACATGCTAACATAAAATGCATATTTTATGAAAAATAAGTATATTTTAAATGCATACAGGAGTAACATTGTTTTACATTTTTGTGAATATCTTTAATATATGGCATTATAAAAGAAAACTGGGATCTCATATCTAATTCTGCATTCAATCTGTTGCACCATGGTTGAACTATATGAAGAAATCCAGTCTGACACAAGATGTATTGTTAGAAAAGGAAAGAGAAGGTTAACAGACTTTTCAGATGATCCTCAATATTTTTTTGATACTTTGATAATTTTTAAGTAGTAGTTTCTTAAAACTTAATTGCAATCAGAATTTTGAAGCTATATCAATCAACTTGTACCATGTTTCATAAAAAGCCACTGGTCTTCCTTATACTTTGAATGGATTATCATACATGAGTTAGTAACATCCTACATTGGTTATTTGGGAAATAACGTATCACATGCAGATTTCTATTAGGTAAAATAAATTTTAAAAATCGCACATATTTATATCACTAATATCAGAAAAGTCTTTAAGTATTGGGTGGCCATCATTCTCACAGTGACAGATATAAGTTTTCCAAAATTCTAATTTTACTTGAAAGCTCAAACTTTTATCACTGGCAATAAATGCTGTCAGTTGTGTTCCTTTAAGTGACAGGCACACTCATTTCATTTTCAAGAAATGTCTGCCAAATTCCAAGTCTCATAATCATAGTTTGTTAGTTGTTCTTCCAAGTGAAACATGATGTTCCATGGAAATAGCAGATAAGTCAGCTCATAAATGCAAACAATGGCATGAGTGCACAAGTGCTTTTCCTCAAAGCAACCATCATACTTTGTTGTGCTGGAAAAAAAGAGTTTTCTGCATATGTCCCATTTTGTCACACCAAATATTAAAAATCCACACACTCAAGGGTGGACACCGGTAATGTGGGGGATGGCAAGTGCATACAGTGGTGAAGAATATACTCAATTTGTGCTACAACAGTTTGCTATTACTGATTTGATTCCTGCAAGAGAGCCAGAAGTTTTACACACCATGTTGCTTTTGCAACATCAGTGCAAATGTCAACACAGTGAAAAATGAAAGTAATATCTTAAAATATTATTATAAAAATAGCAATAATATTGTAAAACCCATTTGTAATCTGCAGACCACACTTTGCAAATCACAATGCCAATTTATAGCATCCTTAGGATCCTTCCAGGTTTTATATCTCTCATCTTCCTTCAGAATAGTTACAGTGATTTTGTCCCTTATTTTTTAATTGGAGGAAATTGTTTTACAATATTGTGTTTGTTTCTGCCATACAACAGTGCAAACCAACCATAATTGTACGTAGATCACCTCCCTCTTGAGTCTCCCTCTCCTCTTCCCATTTCACCCCTCTATATCTTCTTAAAAAATGATTCTATCATATGCTTGCTTAGTAATCCCTAAAGTCTTAGTAATTTCTTCCAAAAAATTAAAGGTCTTTTAACTAACGAACAAATCCTTAATAGGATTCTGTCTTCCCCTATAGTGAATTTATTACTTTAGCTAAGCAAATTTACATGACAGTTTTTAATATGGTTTACCATCTCTTATCACCAAGTCATATGAGGATCACTCTTTCAATTTGGATTTTCTACCTCTCTTCCCTAAATGTTATCATTTTCAAAGTGAGCTCAAGACTTACTTCCTCCTGACATCTTTCCAAAGTTTGCATTTTTCTGTCACTGCAGATTCTTTACACAAATTTTCAATTTTTTCCATCTCCTTTGTATGCATTCCACAATTGTTTAAAGTTTTAGTTTATTTACTGTTCTTTATTTGTGTATTTTTATAATTTTTCACAATTGGATTAAAACTTCTTTTGGAGGGTAGTTACTTAGTACCTATTATTGCTTTTTAAATAAGCAAACAAACCAAAAAAAAAAAAAAACCTCCAAAATATATGCTGTTACATTATATTCACAGAAATGGCAGCACTTTAAAAGATATCTAAAAAAATGCATTCTTTCCAAAGTAATGGGAGATGACACTTTATTTGGCACAAGTCACAACAGCTTGCAAATTCAGTACTTAGAGCCAAAGAGAACAGGTTAGCAAGATGGAAGATTTAGTCATCTTTGTCAACAAAGAGTTAGTAAACATATTAGAAAACCTCTTTGAGTTTCAAAGAGAAACCATTAACATTCTCATTCATAGGATTAGTAATTAGACTTCCCTAACTGGAGTCACTTTGAGTAAAGGTAATTTGGCCTATAAGTAATCACTGTATTCAAACTTGAGAGCCTTTCCCATAATCAAAGTCAATATCCAATTCAAATTTGGGCTTTCAATTCATAAACTATAATACAGTATATAATCTAGAGGTTTAGCTGAAATGGCCACTCTATACATATAATAAATGCAATGCTCAGTGTGATACATTTCCACTAATTCTGTTAATTCAACAAAGGAAAATCACAATTGTCAGAAGTTCAATTGTTTCATCAAGCATAAGAGTCACATTTTTTATCCTTTGGTATAGGAGCAAAAGGGGGTTGCATAGTAGGTAAAATATTGTTTATGGAAGCCATTTATTTAGTTACCAGACCAAAAAATCTTGATGTTAATATAAACAATTTTAATACTTAATATACAAATAGTTTTGATTTAGTGATCAAAAGTCCCTGCACTTCTCATAGTTTGAAAGAAATAAGCATGCTATTTCATTATCCAGTAAAACTATATAGTAGAATTCACTATAATTTCTCAGTTCATTTTAAAGATTCCTGCATAACTGCTGGGTGAAGACAGCATGAAAAAAATAATAGAACGCAGGCAGACATTTATTTCCATATAACAAGGCTACTTAAAATACTAGTTTAAGTATGTATTTACCCTTCTGGTTCTTTTCTTTAGAACCTGTACAGTGCCTGGAACGTGGTTTACTTTCAATAATTGTTGCTGAATGAATCATAAGTAATTTCTGGTAGGTTAGAACAGAGGGGAACTTATTAATTATACTTTTCAAAGCAATCATTCTAAAATGCAGGCCACCCAATAACATTAGAAAAAAAAAGTACTATTTGTCATGCTGTTCTTGAATCACCCCACCACTACTCTGCCCTCCTCTTCCTCAATATTACAAGACAGATGAATAGGCCTTTACATCTACATCTTTGATTTCTGAATCTTGATAGCTTTTCTACAAGAGAGTTGATAGTTGGTATTTGGTTCATGAACCCTACAGAAAAGATAATGGGGCCAAGACCATATTATTTGTTAAGAGAAAATGTCAAGAACAAAAAATGAAAATGTCAAAGGTAGGTTGATATACTGTATTGCTTAAAGACGGTTTTGTTGGAGGAACTGACCAAGTGATTTACTAACAGTTTTTAGTGGACAGTCTTTGGATTACAATGTAGATGAAAAATAAATGGGAATCCAATCTACGCATTTGACAGATGGAGAAAAAAAAATGGGAAGGCACAATTATAGTCTACAGAAACATGTGTTTCTTTTCAGGATTTCAAGTTATGAAAAATAATTTTATATGGGAAATTTTCTTCAAAGGGTCTACTTATCTATCTATATCTCTATGTCCTTTAATTACATAAGCCACCTTTAATTCCTCATCACATTGGCATATACAGGTAAGGATTAGGAAATTGTGTAAAGTTGATGTTCAAAAGGTGCAAAAGTCAGTGGAGAGAGGGTCTTAGAATATTTGGGTCAAAATAGATGTAAATTTCCTTGTTGAATCTTAAGTATTTTTAGGTTTTTTGGTGGGTCCTGAGGAAGAGTGTGTTCAGCCACTTAGTAATAAACAGTGCTTTATTCCAAAAACATTGAGTGTCCATTATGTGTCATGAATTTGCTAGAGGTCCCCAGTATAGAGGTGAAAAAAAGGTTAAAGAAATGGAGGAAAAAAAAACAAGAAATGTTCCCTGTTGGTCAAAAAAGGCATATCACTGCATATTACCAAAGATCCAGTAGGGTGTCATATTTAGTGTTTATTTTATGTATGTTAACTGATGATATTCATGTTGACGAACAATATGGAAGACTAACATCTGAAACAAACACAACATTGTAAATCAACTGTACCTCCAGTAAATAATTTTTAAAAAGAATATGGAAGACCAAATTGAATATGGAAAAACATGGAAGTCCTAAAATCTCCTTCTAAAGGTTCCTATTTCTTGGTATTGGTGACACACTAAATTTGTTATTTGAATCCCTTAATCTTCAGTCTATTCTTCTAAACAAAGAAATTTCATTCTCAAATTCTAAAGTAAAATATATTTAAACATTGATCCTAATCATTATTTAAGTGTGTATTTACTATTAGCTCCAAGTACTGCATTTCGGACTCTTGTTGACCGTGATGGCTACTCCATTTCTTCTAAGGGATTCCTGCCCACAGTAGTAGATATAAAGGTCATCTGAGTTAAATTCAACCATTCCAGTCCATTTTAGCTCGCTGATTCCTAGAATGTCTATGTTCACTTTTGCCATCTCTTGTTTGACCACTTCCAATTTGCCTTGATTCACGTACCTGACATTCCAGGCTGTTATGCAATATTGCTCTTTACAGCATCGGACCTTGCTTCTATAATCAGTCACATCCACAGCTGGGTATTGTTTTTGCTTTGGCTCCATCCCTTCATTCTTCATTCTTCTTCATTCTGGAGTTATTTCTCCACTGATTTCCAGTAGTATGTTGGGCACCTACTGACCTGGGGAGTTCCTCTTTCAGTATCCTATCATTTTGCCTTTTCATACTGTTCATGGGGTTCTCAAGGCAAGAATACTGAAGTGGTTTGCCATTCCTTTCCCCAGTGGACCACATTCTGT
>SJYV01033267.1:389092-404813 GCA_006410875.1 Neotragus pygmaeus
TGTGGCGTTGGAGAAGACTTTTCAGAGTTCCTTGGACTGCAAGGAGATCCAACCATTCCATCCCAAAGGAAATCAGTCCTGAATATTCATTGGAAGAACTGATGCTGAAGCTGAAACTCCAATACTTTGGCCACCTGATGCAAAGAAATGACCCACTGGAAAAGATCCTGATACTAGGAAAGATTGAAGGTGGGAGAAAGGGATGACAGAGGGTGAGGTGGTTGGATGGTATCACCGACTTGATGGACTGAGTTTGAGTAAGCTCTGGAGTTGGTGAGGGACAGGGAAGCCTGGCGTGCAGCAGTCCATGGGGTTACAAAAAGTTGGTCACGACTGATCAACTGAACTAAGAGAACTTTTTGAAGTGATGGAATTATTATCCATCACATCCATGGTACTAATTAAAACGTGCTGTATTGTTCCTTTAAAGCTGGTGAATTTTATTGTACATATATCACGTCTAAATAAACGTGATTTAAAAATGGAAAACAGAAGAGGATACACATACAACCAAACAAGAGTCTCTGGATGATTCAGGTCCTTTAGATTAAGAATTCCCAGTACTAGTTTAGCTGCTGCTGCTAAATCACGTCAGTCGTGTCCGACTCTGTGCGACCCCACTGACGACAGGCCACCAGGCTCCCCCATCCCTGGGATTCTCCAGGCAAGAACACTGGAGTGGGTTGCCATTTCTTTCTCCAATGCATAAAAGTGAAAAGTGAAAGTGAAGTCGCTCATTCGTATCCGACTCTTCGCGACCCCATGGACTGCAGCCTACCAAGCTCCTCCGCCCACGGTATTTCCCAGGCAAGAGTACTGGAGTGGGTTGCCATCACCTTCTCCAACTAGTTTAGCTATATGTACTTAAAAAATGAAAATGATGCCAATTCATCTTTAAGGCCTTAAAACCAGGGTCTTAGCTTAGAGTTAGATGTATCTGGGTTTAAAAGTTGGCCTCCTCTCTTACTTGGCTGAGAAACTTAAGGTAAGCTTGTCTTCTCTGGTTAATATCATCTACCTTATAATAAAAGTTGTAATGATGGTTACACTAAATAATCTATAAATTATAAACATGTAAAGAGCTTCCAAGGCTTCCCTGGTGGCTCAGCAGTAAAGAATCTGCCTGCAATGAAGGCAAAATGGGTTAGCTCACCTGGGAAGATCCCCTGGAAAAGCAAATGGCAACCCCCTAGTATATTCTTGCCTGGGAAATCCGATGGACAGAGGAGCATGGTGGGCTACAATCCATTGGGATCACAAGACAGTGGGGCATGACTTAGTGACTGAACAACAACAAAGAGCTTCCAGAACTGTCTGACATATATATAAAATATCTGATAAAAGTGAAAGCAAGCAAAGCATCCAGCACCCTGAGACCTGGGGCTGTCCTCTACACACACACACACATCCACACACAAATAAGCACATACTTGTGCACACAAATGTGCGTGTGCACACACTGTTATACAGAGTACACACACACACACGGTTCACAGAATGTGTATTGTTTTTACTTTTGTATAACTTATCTCCCTATAAAACTATTCACATGGGGTAGAAACTGTGATNAAAGTTATGACCAACCTAGATAGCATATTCAAAAGCAGAGACATTACTTTGCCGACTAAGGTCCATCTAGCCAAGGCTATGGTTTTTCCTGTGGTCATATATGGATATGAGAGTTGGACTGTGAAGAAGGCTGAGTGCTGAAGAATTGCTGCTTTTGAACTGTGGTGTTGGAGAAGACTCTTGAGAGTCCCTTGGACTGCAAGGAGATCCAACCAGTCCATTCTGAAGGAGATCAACCCTGGGATTTCTCTGGAAGGAATGATGCTAAAACTGAAACTCCAGTAATTTGGCTACCTCATGCGAAGAGTTGACTCATTGGAAAAGACTTTGATGCTGGGAGGGATTGGGGGCAGGAGGAGAAGTGGACGACAGAGGATGAGATGGCTGGATGGCATCACTAACTTGATGGACATGAGTCTGAGTGAACTCTGGGAGTTGGTGATTGACAGGGAGGCCTGGCATGCTGCGATTCATGGGGTCGCAAAGAGTCGGACACAACTGAGTGACTGAACTGATCTGAACTACTAGCTCCATAAAGAGGACAGTATAATATCTCTTTTCTAAATATATATATTTTTATAACTGTGACATATAACAATTTTTAAGGTACTTATCCTATTGACTCTTGGTCATGTCAAGAAATTAGGTCCTTGTTGCTCACTTGAGTAATTCCATAATCAATATTTTGTACATATAATTAATTATAATTTGGTGAACAAAAATCAAGGATGATATTCAACTTACTCTGTTTAGCTTCTTTAAATTTGTTCTGCTGTGATATGTACATGCTAAGATCTCAAGAAATAGTTGAGAATGATTTCTTCTTGTTGTTTCCCTAAAGAGTTAAGTTTACTTTCATGCTTTTGCAAAAACATGCTTTGCACTGCTTCGGCAGAGCCATATGCTTTATTTGACAACAATCTACTGTACTTTTCTTATTTCAAAAACCAACGCCTTTAATTGTAATTTTATGCTCTAATACTTCATAAAATAGTTCCATTTCTCCCACGTAAATTAAATTGGGACATTTTATTGTTCCATCTTATTTGTCAATATAAGATATTTAAAGTGAACACATGGACTTCTTAATTATTCTCAATATGTTGAGGACTGTTATACTTTATTTTGGCTTGTAATTGCAATTACCAACCTTTTGTAGTGAAGCAAGTGAATAAGTAAGATGCAACCAGTAAGATTTCATTGAATCCTTTTGTGGCGACAGTACTAGTGGTTAAGTTTCCTTTATATTCCTGTTCCTTTCACCTACCCAGGAATTTTGATTACTAGATTGATTGAGATTTGTATTATACCAACAGCCCATAGTGAAAGAATTTCTATTAATAAGCAATTTTTTATGACCAACATATTTAAGTTAGCATAAAACCTGAAGTATCATCCATGTTGCAAGCATGTGTCAGCATTTCTCTCCTTTTTAAGGCTAATATTCCATTGTCTGTATATACCATATTGTATTAACCCACTTACCTGCTGATGGACACTTAGGTTGCTTCCACCTTTTGGCTTATGCAAATAACAATGCTGTGAACATGCAGATACATCTTTGAAGCACTGCTTTCAATTCTGTTGGGTACATGCACAGAAGTAGAAATGCTAGATCATACTGTAATTCTATTTCTAAATTTTTGAGAAATTGCCATACTGTTTTCCATAGCAGATGCACCATCATTCCCATAAATCATGCATGAGGGTTCTAATAGCTTCATGTCCTTGCCAACATATGTCATTTTTTTTTAATAGTAGCCATTCTAATAAGTATGAGGTGGTATCTCATTGTGGTTTTGATTTGCATTTCTTTAATGATCAGTGATGTCGAGCATCTTTTTCATGTGCTTATTGACCATTTGTTTATCTTGGAGAAATTATTTAAGTCCTTTGCTCAGTTTTTAATTAGATTGTTTGTTTCTTCACTGCTGAGTTTTAGAAACTCCTTTTATATTCTAGATATTGATCCTTTTTCAGATAAAAAATTTGCAAATATTTTCTCTTTTCACTTTTGCATTTTCACTCTGTTGATAGTGTCCTTTGATAAACAGAAGTTTTTAATTTTGATATACTCCAGTTTATCTATTTTTCCTTTTGTTCCCTGTAACTTTTCCTTTGATTTAACTTCATAAACATTCTACAAGCTGCCTTAAAATCTACCTAAAACAGAATATAAATAGATAATAATGTAATCACTCATTAATATTAGGTATTCTTAGATTTTCCTATGATATTTTAATTTTATAGCTTGTTATGAATTCTTTTTTATTTGTTAATGGTATGAATATAACAAATACTGATTGCCTATCTGAATAATAATTATAAATAATAAATATATAGGGAAACGATTCTCCCTGGGTCTCCTAACTTTTTGCATGCCTTGTAAATAAGGCATTGACTGGCCTCTGCTCTGATCTATCTTTTCAAAGATGACTATGCGGCAAACAACCTTGGAAGAAAGGTCAAGTCTCCTTACAGCCTTGGAAGATGAAATAGCGTCTCCCTCTAGACCTACTCCGGGAGTTAGTGATGGACAGGGAAGCCTGGCAGGCTGCGGTTCATGGGGTTGCAAAGAGTCAGACACGACTGAGTGACTGAACTGAACTAGACCAACAAACAGACATGCTTGCCATCAATTGTAAAACGTCTATATCCCCTAAGCCCAGGATTCCTCTCCTATAGTGCAACCTACTGCATGTGAAGGCTTCACCTGGCCTTCTTTGCATTACTGTCTGTGAACTGCAGCTCAAGGAACCAATACAACAAAAGACTGACAGATTGGCTACTTCTGCTGCTACGAGTAAGGAACTGTCCCTTGTCTCTAGCCTTGGAGGTTCACAACTTCTACAAGTACCCATGAAACTATGGCATGCTAACTTGTTAGCTTGAAGTAGGGGGAACGCTTCACAGTGAACAGTGTATGCTATTACTGTGTAACACAGGGAACTTACTCGTTTCCTTTAAACAGAAGGAAACCCAAAAAAGAGGGGATACAAGTGAATGTAGAGCGGATTCCCTTTGCTGTACAGCAGAAACTAACTCAACATTGTAAAACAACTATACTCTGATTAAAAATTATAAAAATGTGTTCTAAGAGATTTTTGAATATCCTTGAAAGGATATTCTAAATATCTTTGAAAGTCATTTAGCCTAACTCCCACTCAGTCAAAATTTTCTTCTGCACATCCTGACAGATGGCATTTGAAATATCACTTAAATGATTCTAGTAAAAGGAAACTCTTCTCAAAGCTTTTTGCATCATTGATTATTAAGTCCCTCCTTATGTTGAACTGAACTATTTGTAACTTTATAATACTAGCTTTTGCCTGTTTCATCTTTTTTACATAGAATAATTATTCTATCTTTCACATGGCAGGTCTTTGTATTTGAAAGTACTTATTTAGTCTCCACTAATCTCACTTAATTCTCTGAACATATCAATTTCATTCCATATTCTTCCCACACTATGTTCTATAGATCCACTGGACTCTCTAGACACACCCCAAAATGGTAATGATTCCCAGAGGTGTGTCTATATGGCTATAGAACAATTCAGTGATAAATGTTTATCAATTGTTATCAATGATAAACACTTTATCATTTTAACAGATTGCCATTGATTCATTTAGCATAAATTTTATATACCATTTTTGTAGCTCTATCATATTGTTCTATTGTGTTCAACTTGTGATTAGTTAAAATATTCAGGCTTTTTCCCCATAGCCATACTCAAGCCATAATTATATTTGTAAAACTGACTTTTAGAATCCATAACAAAGATTTTTTTAAAGAGTTTGTCTCTGTCATTGGTAATACTATTTTTTGCTACATATAATCTATGCCATCAGAAAACATTATAGGCATTCTTTCAATCTCTTAATACTAGTCACTAATGGAAATACTGTCTACAAAAAGGGCCAAGGACAAGCCATTGAACTTCTTTCATAACAATCTAGAACACATTTTTATAATTTTTAATTAGAGTATAGTTGTTTTACAATGTTGAGTTTTACTATACTTCAACAGTACTAATCAATTGTTCAACAAGATATAATCTACTGAATGAGACCATTATCCCACATAACTATCATCACAAAGATATTATGCTTTGGAGAAATAAAAATGTTTCATTTGTTTCATTGGCATTCTCTAGATCTACCAACTATTTCTAAAAGAATGTCAGCACTTTGCTAAGATATTAAGAAGAGTGTCACTCAGGAGGATGTGTCATTACTAATTTACTTTGACTACACAGCTAACTTACTAATGATTAAGCAAGGTAAAGGCAACTGAATTTAGGCATCTTTACCTAAATAAGAACTTGCTTTCCTAACCCCCAGTCTAAAGCCTTAAGCCCCGGAAGTAGTGATAACTAATGTTCTCATTCTCAGAGTTCAAACTTCTGACTGAGATGTAGAAGAAAAACATATCTGTCTCTGGGGTAATCAGTATGAAATTCTGCCTCCATTGCCACTTTTTGATGTGGTTGGAAAAATACTATATCCTTATTGTAGTGATGCTGAAGCTGAAGCTCCAATACTTTGGCTACCTGATGCGAAAGCCATCTCATTAGAAAACACCCTGATGCTGGGAAAGATTGAAGGCATGAGGAGAAGGGGACAATAGAGAATGAGATGGCTGGATGGCATCATCAACTCAGTGGACATGAGTCTGAATAAACTCTGGGAGATAGTGAAGGACAAGGAGTCCTGGCATGCTGCAGTCTATGGGGTCCCAAAGAGTTGAACACAACTGAGTGACTGAATGACAACAATTCTGTTTATTAATTTAACACTTTTTTGAATTGATAACTAATCCAAGTTAGCCCTACAAAAGATCAATGGACAAAGTCCACAATCATATTGATAGATCAAAAGTGTATTTGAAAAAAAAAAGTAAGCATTTACTTCTGGTAATAACTCTTGGAAAATAATTTTTCTCAAACTAATTCATAATCGTAGTAATCAGTGAAACACTGAAGCATCCATGGATCACTTCACTTATTTAAACTCCTTTTAAAAAATTTTAGTCTAGGCAGTAAAAGAAAAAACATGAATATTGAAAAGCAGCACCAGACATCATTATTTGCAGATGATGTGAATAAAACTATATTATTGCAATATTAAGAAATAAGGATACAAAAATTAATAATCTTAAACTACATCCTAAATCAATTAGAAGTTAGGATATACAATAGAAAAAAAAATCCCATTCTTATCATGTATACCTGTGGTGCTTCTCAAACTTTAATGTGCATATAAATCACCTGAGGATCTTGCTAAAATGAAGATTCAGTACATTTGTAATCAAGATTTAACATTTCCAATGAGCTTCAAAGTGCTGCTGATCATACTTTGAGTAGTTATGTGTGTATGTATGGATACGCATACATATACACATATAACAATATGTATAATCCACATCTATAATTTTTAAACTTTAGAATTAACAACAAATCTGTAAAAACTCTTTTACAAAAAGGTAAAAGAAAGGTTAAGGATTACTGGATGACATAAAATAATATTTGAATGAAGAGAATATCATGTTCCTGGATAGGAAGATAACAGTATAAAAATGTCTGTTCTTCCTCAGATCAGTTCAGTCGCTGAGTTGTGTCTGACTCTTTGCGACCCCATGGACTGCAGCACACCAGGCCCCCCTATCCAACACAAACTCCCGGAGTTTACTCAAACTCATGTCCATCAAGCTGGTGATGCCATCCAACCATTTCATCCTCTGTCATCCCCTTCTACTCCTGCCTCCAATCTTTCCCAGCATCAAGGTCTTTTCAGATGAGTAAGTTCTTTACATCACGTGGTCAAAGTATTGGCGTTTCAGCTTCAGCATCAGTCCTTCCAATGAATATTCAGAACTGATTTCCTTTACGATGTACTGGTTGGATCTCCTTGCAGTCCAAGGGACTCACAAAAGTCCTCTCCAACACCACCACAATTCAAAAGCATCAATTCTTCATCACTCAGCCTTCTTTATGTTCCAAGTCTCACTTCCATACATGATTACTGGAAAAACCATGGCCTTGACTAGATGGACTTTTGTTGGCAAGGTAATGTTTCTGCTTTTTAATATGCTGTCTAGGTTGGTCATAAGTTTTCTTCCAAAGAGCAAGCGTCTTTTAATTTCTTAGCTGCAGTCACCATCTGTGGTGATTTTGGAGCCCCAAAAAATAAATTCTGCCACTGTTTTCAGTGTTTCCCCATCTATTTGCCATGAAGTGATGGCACCAGATGCCATGAGCTTAGTTTTCCGAATGTTGAGCTTTAAGCCAACTTTTCCACTCTCCTCTTTCACTTTCATCAAGAGGCTCTTTAGTTCTTCCTAAAATTAGTTTAATGCCTTTAACACAAATGAAAACCACTAAATGTGGGAGTGTTTGCAACCTTAAAAAATGAATATCATAAAGTTCATCAAAAGAGTAAATATGTCATATCAGATACATTTTTCAGAGAGACCATGAGGCAGTTCTTTCCCTTCCAGAAATTAATGACAAGAATTAAAACTATTTGTTTCTGTCACAGAAACAGGCAGATCAAAATTTTATGTACAAAGTCCAGCCACTGATCCAAGCGTGCACATAAACGTAGTATATAATAAAGGTGGCATATCAAATTACTGGAAAACAATATGAATCATCTGACAATTGAGATATAACTAATAATCACTGAAATAGGCATATACTAGTCAAACAATATTATGACTTTAAGACTTGATGAAATGAGTACACACAAACATCAAATAATATGAAACTTAAGAGACATGACTACTGGAAAATAATAGCTTTGACTAAACGGACATTTGTTGGCAAAGTAATGTCTCTGCTTTCTCATATGCTGTCTAGGTTGGTCATAACTTTCCTTAGAAGGAGTAAGTATCTTTTAATTTCCTGGCTGCAGTCACCATCTGGAGTTATTTTGGAGCCCCCCAAAATAAAAGTCAGCCACTGTTTCCACTGTTTCCCTATCTATTTCCCATGAAGTGATGGGACCAGATGCCATGATCTTCGTTTTCTGAATGTTGAGCTTTAAGCCAACTTTTTCACTCTCCACTTTCACTTTCATCCAGAGGCTTTTTAGTTGCTCTTCACTTTCTGCCATAAGAGTGGTGTCATCTGCATATCTGAGGTTATTGATATTTCTCCTGGCAAACTTGATTCCAGCTTGTGCTTCCTCCAGCCCAGCGTTTCTCATGATGTACTCTGCATATAAGTTAAATAAACTAGTTGACAATATACAGCCTTGACATACTCCTTTCCTAATTTGGAACCAGTCTGTTGTTCAGTGAGATGTTCAAGCTGGTTTTAGAAAAGGCAGAGGAACCAGAGATCAAATTGCCAACATCTGCTGGATCATCGANTGGTTGGTTGGTTGGCTTTGTTTTGTGATTGCTTTGACTATTCAGATTCTTTTGTGGTTCCATATGAATCTTAGCCATGTATGTGTTTTAGTCCCTCAGTTGTGTCCAGCTCTTTGCGACCCCATGGACTGTAACCCACCAAGGCTCCCCTGTCCATGGGGTTCTCCAGGCAAGAATACTGGAGTGGGTTGCCATTTCATTCTCCAGAGGATCTTCCCAACCAAGGGATCAAACCTGGGTCTCCTGCATTGCAGGCCAATTCTTTATCACCTGAGTCACCAGGGAACCCTTGAATTTTAGGAGTATTTATTATTTCTCTGTGGAAAATGTCTTAAGTATTTGGAAGTATTAGGAGTGGATACTAGAAGTAGAGAGAGTGGGCATCCTTGTCTTGTTCCTGAATTTAGAGGAAAGACTCTTAGCTTTTCACTGTAGAATATGAGGTTGGCTGTGTTTNGTATTTATTATTTCTCTGTGGAAAATGTCTTAAGTATTTGGAAGTATTAGGAGTGGATACTAGAAGTAGAGAGAGTGGGCATCCTTGTCTTGTTCCTGAATTTAGAGGAAAGACTCTTAGCTTTTCACTGTAGAATATGAGGTTGGCTGTGTTTAGATCATAAATGCAATTTTGTTGAGATATGTTCCCTCTATACCCACTTCAAATATGCAGATGACACCACCATTATGGCAGAAAGTGAAGAAGAACTAAAGAGCCTCTTGATGAAAGTGAAANATGATCTGAGTCACTGTCAGCTTCCAGTCTTGTTTTTGCTGACTGTGTAGAGCTTCTCCATCTTTGCTGTAAAGAATATAATCATTCTGATTTTGCTGTTGTTCATCTGGTGATGTCCATGTGTAGAATCTTCTCTTGTGTTGTTGGAAGAGAGTGTTTGTTATGACCAGTACGTACTCTTGGCAGAACTCTATTAGCTTTTGCCCTGCTTCATTCTGTACTCCAAGGCCAAATTTGCCTGTACTCCAGGTGTTTCTTGACCTCCTACTTTTGCATTCCAGTACCCTATATGAAAAGGACATCTTTTGGGGGTTTAATTCTAGAAAGTCTTATAGCTGTTCATAGAACCATTCAACTTCCGCTTTTTCAGTATTACTGGTCAGGGCATGGACTTGGATTACTGTGACATTGAATGGTTAGCCTTTGAATCGAACAGAGTCATTCTGTCATTTTTGAGATTGTATCCAAGTACTGCATTTTGGACTCTTTTGTTGAGTATGATGGCTATTCCATTTCTTCTAAGGATTCTTGCCCACAGTAGTAGGTATAATGGTCATCTGAGTTAAANTTTGAATCGAACAGAGTCATTCTGTCATTTTTGAGATTGTATCCAAGTACTGCATTTTGGACTCTTTTGTTGAGTATGATGGCTATTCCATTTCTTCTAAGGATTCTTGCCCACAGTAGTAGGTATAATGGTCATCTGAGTTAAATTCATCCATTTCAGTCCATTTTAGTTTGCTGATTCCTAAAATGTCAACGTTCACTCTTGCCATCTCCTGTTTGACTACTTTCAATTTGCAATGATTCATGTACCTAACATTCCAGGTTCCTATGCAATATTGCTCTTTACAGCATTGGACTTTAGTTCCATCGCCAGTCACATCCACAGCTGGGTGTTGTTTTTGCTTTGGCTCTGTCTCTTCATTCTTTCTCAAGTTGTTTCTCCACTGATCTCCAGTAACATAGTGGGCACTCTACCAACCTGGGAAGTTCATCTTTCAGTGTCCTATCTTTTTGCATTTTCATACTGTTCATGGGATATAGACTGGGAAATCATACTGGGAAACAGACTCTTGGAGGGCACAACAGAACCTTGTGCACCAGGACCCAGGAGAAAAAAGCAGCAATGCCACAAGAGACTGTGCCAGACTTGCCTGTGGGTGTCTGGGAGTCTCCGGTGGAGGAATGGGTCAGTGGTGGCCTGCTGCAGGGTTGGGGGCACTGAGTGTAGCCACACATGCATGGGAACTTTTGAGGGAGGTCACCATTATCTTCATTACCTCCACCATAGTTTGGTCCCAGGTAAATAGGAAGGAGGGAACACAGCTCAACCTCAATAGAAAATTGGATTTAAGATTTACTGAGCATGGCCCCACCCATCAGAACAAGACCCAGTTTCCCCCTCAGTCAGTCTATCCCATCAGGATGCTTCCATAGGCTTCTTATCCTTCTCCATCAGAGGGCAGACAGTATGAAAACCATAGTCACAGAAAACTAACCAATCTAATCACATGGACCACAGCATTGTCTAACTCAATGAAGCTATGAGCCATGCTGTGTAGGGCCACATAAGACGGATGGGTCATGGTGGAGAGTTCTGACAAAACATGGTCCACTGGAAAAGGGAATGGCAAACCACTTCAGTATTCTTGCCTTGAGAACCCCATGAACAGTTTTGAAAAGGCAAAAGAGATAACAGGATTAGCCAGAAGGTTTTCAGGAAGGAGAAACTGTCCTGGAGCAGGATAAATTGTTGTTATATAATCCTTATCACAGAGTTTAAACTGTGCTGTTTGTTGTGTAATCATTGCTTTAAAAAAAAAAAAAAGTGTTTTATGTGACTAAGACTAAGGAATGTAGAGAGAGAGGAAAAAAAAGATGTTTGTCCTTTCCTCCTCCTTGAGAATTCCAGACCCCTCTCTCCTTCCCTGACTTCTTATCAATCTGCCGAGGAATTGACTGTCTCATTACTAACACTGTCTTCATTCCTCTAACAAAAATTCAATGACTTTCATAACTTAGCCATTCTAACATGATTCTTATTTTTATCACAATCCCTATTAACATAACTAAGTCATAGTTATTTCCTCTCCTTTAAAATCAAACCAATCGCCATAGAGATCTCTCTCTGATTATAACTGTAGAGTTGATTTATTTTCATTACAGTCCCAGTCAGATTGTACATTTCAGTCATAGACAGCCTCCCATAGGTCCCCAAATGACATCAAATGATGAATGATTAAGAACTTTTAAAAAGATAAACCAATATTTCCTCTGCAAGTTATACACAACATAAAATACATCTTTAAAAGGGCATTATAGAAAGCATCAAATAAATCAATAAAATGTAAAAAGTAGGCTTTACAATCACCACTAGCATTTCCTTGCCAAATAACTAACAGTGCATACATATCATAAGCACACAGTGAATGCTGCAATAATTACAAAGAAGCCAAAAATAATAAATGACCAAATAGTATCTCATCCCAAATTTCTAAACTTCCTTTTGTAAGTACCTCCTCCTTCAGGGTAGACTAGGTCCTAGACCTCTTGGTCCCTCTTATGAAGCAATGATTCACATGGCTTAGTGTAGGATGCTGTACAGTTTAGAAGAACCTAGTCCAGTTTAGCAACAGTGACTTCCCAACTCATGTCCTCTGCTGTATTTCTTCAACACCATAAAAAGGACTTGTAATTATAAGAAATTTTTAAAGAAACCTATTCTTTTTAAAAATTACACTGAAACAATGTTTATCTCACTACCCACAAAAATCTCTTCCAAAACCACTGCAATGACTCCTACCCTCCCTTAGCCCTCTATTTTACTAAACCCTTCTCTCATCACTACTCCTCCTGTCCACCACACCCCGTGCTTCTCTCCAGTCTAATCCATTTTTATGAAAAGAACACATCTGGCAAAGCAAGATTCTTGAAGAATAGCTCAGTAAAACCAAATTACTGCATCATGGGCAAAAAGATAACAAAGGGAAAAAGTATATGTTCATTCATAAGGATTTTGTCTCATCACATTTGCAGATATTTACTAAAAATGCTTAAATGAATAAATATTACTAAGAGGAAAGAATTAGCCATGTTGTGAAAGAGAAGTTTCTGGTCAGAGTTGGAAGACCCAGGCCCCTAGACAGAGTACTTCTCTTTTCACTCTGACCTAATTTTACAAGTTACTCTTACAGGGATAAAATTTACAAACATATTTCATTAACATACCTTTTTCTGAATTAATATAAAGTATTAGCACTAGATATTAATAGTTCAGTGTTGATATGGAATAAACTCATGGAATAGGCTTTAAATATCCAACAGTTTAATCAGAAATCACTAAAGCAAATGGTCTGTGTTCTTGCGGAATTAATGTATTTATTTGTACAAATTTCTAGTCATAGAATGTAGTAAAACTTTACTAACCCAGGCTTCTTTAATTCAGAAATCATCACAGAGAAGGAGTAAGATAACTTAAGAAGTGCTGAGGCTGGAGACGAGAAACATAATAATAAACTTGAAGCAGCATTGCAACCAGATTTTAGAAGGGTCCGTTAGTCTCTCTGGATTCTATTCACTTGTGTTTAAAGTGAGCTAAACTAATTCACCTCATCATCATATAATTCTATGGCTCTATGTGGTTCAGATAGATGCAGCTTTTTTATTTTATTCTTTCTATAAGCAGTGTTTCTGGGAATGGGATTATTCTTGTCTGTATCTTTTTCTCAATATGGAGCTCATGAATGGCCTTAAAGGATCACATGAATTCCCTGAATTTAAGCAATCATGTTTATGTGCATTTTTTTAGATAGAGGTTCACAGCTTTAATTCTTGAAAAGCTTTGTGAACCTCTCAAAAAAAAAAAAAAGATCAAGAATCACTTCCTTCATTAATAGACTAATTCTAAGTGATTCTCATCAACTTGTAAAAGCAGGCACACACACAAAAAATTGCTTAATAATCCTGTGTCAGTTCTATAACATTATGTATCTTACATCCATAAACACAACACATTCTGTTATAAGCTATCCCTCAAACTTTCACTAATGGCTCTCTCCTCATTTGGTGATGAGTTGTGCTCTTCATCTGTCTAGCTCACTTCATTATATCAAAAGCTTTGAGCAGTGCCTGGCTCTCAGTGAAGCAAGGGAAAAGAAGAGCTACCAGTTTATCTCAAGGGAAAGAAGGCAGCTGTGGAGTGATCATTTTCTCATCTGAGCTTGGATTGTGACTCCAAAACTCTGTGAGATAATGGAAGAATCAGCAAGCAAGGATATATAATCTTACCCAAAACCAAGCCTTGAAATTTCAGCAAAAGAAAATGTAAACCCAAAGTAAACAAGGGCCTTACCAAAAGTGGCAAGGTGAGGGCCAGAATCCTTAGCCAGTGGTCAGGGTTCCTACCATTTCATTACAATTGTCCAACTGGGAGAAGGCACAGAACCCAACATGGATTGCAAACGAACAAGTCACCTATTCCAGTTCCTCTCTTTTACATGAAATCCAGCAGCTAACAATCTCCTTCTTCATTACGAGTAGATATACCACAATCTGAGATTTTTGCCTAATTTATTAGCATAAGACAAATAAAATAACACCATGTCTTATATGTAATAAAAGTTAGATCCAAATTCTTTGTCATTGTTATAGCTATAAAAGTTAACCAGTGTTATAAATAAAATTGCTTTTATCATGCAAACTTAATTTTCAATAATGCTTGTTTATTTGTCTTAACTGACAATTACAGGAAGAAAAAATCATCCATTTCCTAGTATCTTTTAAAATAGATGTATGTAAAATTGGATGATTGTTATTTCATTCCTATACACTTCTGGAAATTGACTTTTAAGAGCTTAATAACATTTGCATTTCTTTTATCTTTTCAGGAGCATTGTTTTAAATCCTGCCTATTTCCGAAATCATCTTCGTCAGGCCACAGTGTTTAGATGTCTGGAGAGATATTCAGAAGCTGCCCGGTATGTTTATTATAACTTTTGTGAAGATTTATTTCAAGTTAAATTAATTTCATTCTCAGCTTCTGGTAATAGCATAATAGAACTTTCCATTTCTCTCATGGAATATGATTTTACCAGAATTATTGTCTTATAAATGTCAAACCAACAATTATTGACTATCTTTTTCTTTAATTAAAGCCACTCTGTGTTCATAGCTCTTGGGAAAATTCAAACTTTCCAGCCATGAGGTCACTGATAATGATGGGAAAACTTCCAGGGAAGATTAGAAATGAACTTGACCTTTTGCTCTCGAGTATATTCCTGATCCTAGATGTAATGACACAATTTTGTGACTATCTCTTTCTTGAGTTCTGGAAATAAAACCCAACCACATGAAAAGGATCTCAGCAGCCCATTTCTAGAAAAGATGGTCTAAGTTATAACACCAAGCATTTTAAGAGGTGTCCTAAAGTATTGTCTCTTGGACCTGCAATATGTTTCATAAAAACCTAGTGAAGCAGCTCCTGATATTCTCATCCCCAGAACCTAGACTTATGGCAAAGAATTACAAGACTTGTGTAACAGCCTCTATGCTACACTCAGAATTTCTTTGCACTTGTGGCAATGAAGGCTTTTTATTCCTGAGTTAAGATCATCATATTAGACTCCCCTTCCTTTTGATAAATTCTCTCAAAGAATTTTCTTCATCTCCTAATGTATAGGTATCTATTGTTTCTTACCCAGCCAATTTACCATCCAAGGATTTTATCAATAAAGTGTGAGTGGTTTCTACATACATTCCAAACATAACTCCTAGAAAGAAATCCATAGTAATAGGAGTGGGGAGCCTAGGTTGCTGGTGGCTACTATCTCTATAACATGAGACAACAAAAGAGACACAGACATATAGAATGGACTTTTGGCCTCTGAGGGAGAGTGAGAGGGTGGGATGATTTGGGAGAATGGCACTGAAGCATGTATACTATCATGTAAGAAACGAGGCACCGGTCTATGTTCAATGCAGGATGCAGGATGCTTGGGGCTGGTGCACCGGGATGATCCAGAGAGACAATGAGGGGTGGGAGGG
>SJYV01033267.1:406319-436326 GCA_006410875.1 Neotragus pygmaeus
CAGGATGCTTGGGGCTGGTGCACGGGGATGATCCAGAGAGACAATGAGGGGTGGGAGGGGGAGGGGGATTCAGGACTGGGAGCTCATGTACACCTGTGGTGGATTCTTGTCGATGTATGGCAAAGCCAATAGAGTATTGTAAAGTAAAAAAAATAAATAAATAAAAATAAAATAAAAAATAAATAATACTTTCTTAGAAAATGAAAACTTTAAGAAATTTAAATAATAAATAATAAAAATAGGAATAAAATGATTTCATAAAATTGATACTATGAGTTTGACATGCATTCTGTAAGACAGTCCTAGGTATTAAATGGAAACCCACTCCAGTGTTCTTGCCTGAAGAATCCCAGGGATGGGGGAGCTTGGTGGGCTGCCATCTATGGGGTCGCACAGAGTCAGACACGACTGAAGTGACTTAGCAGCAACAGCAGGTATTACTTGAACTCAATTAAATGATGGACATGGAAGACTGAATTAATCACAATACTCTATTTGTGGTCAACCACAATAGATAAGCCACACTATCTATTTATCTGTGTGGTAACGTCTTCTTTTAAAATTCAAAACATGTCTCTATCAATCTCATTTATACATTCTATTTTTCCTTATACTCATTTCCTAAATGTTTTGTCTTACATTACTCACATACAACTTCTACTTTTTATTTTGTTTACTGAGTTATCCCCACGGCTTATTTTCTGCCCACACATACTATGTGAATGAAAGGGTATTTAAGAGATGATAGTAAACTTCCTTCTGTCCGTAAAAGTCATTAACTACAAACAAAGCTAATCAGTTTAGCATAAACAGATCCAGTAATCTGTAAATAATTTTCTTTAAGAGGTAGTTCATTAATGTGTTTTCTGAATCTAATCAAAAAATAGCAGGAGAAAGCTAGATGCAACTTCAGAACTAGATTGCAACTAGTTAAAACTGCTAGTAATACACTTAGGTTAACTTGTACAGACTCTAGAAAGCCCATTGTTAAATATTCAGGAACATTAGGAGAGCCAGTTGTTTACTGTAAAAGAAATTAGCGTTGCTGGGAGAATGTATACTATGTAAATTGGCAAATGCTTCAAACTCGTGATTTTGGAGTTTGGGGGAGAGCCAGACACCATTGACTATAACTTAATTGTATCAAACCTAACCATTTGAGTTACACTAGTGATAAAAATTCTTTATGGTTCTTAAAACAAATGAACAAACAATGAGAACTAGAAAATTAGGAATTTGTCAATACCTACATGCAATATTGGCATGAAACATCCATTTCCCTTGACATGTATATCCCTGCAGTGTAATAAGTGCATCTGTTTCATATCATTTGATGGCTAACTTGACAATACTCCTTGAGAAGTTTCCTAATAACTGTTGGCTATACTGGTATGAACTTTCCAACAGAGAAGCAGATACAATTAATTTCAGATTCAAGTATTTTTCATCTTGGTTTCCTTGGCAATTATAGTCCTCAATATAGAGTATTGGTTATCCTTTTTTCCCCCTCTAGAGAAGAATAATATGACCCAAGAACATGAATATCTTAGTGTCTCTTAACTATTTGATTTCTAGTATAAAGCAATAAATACAAATCAATATATTAAGCATTCATGCATATCAATTAATTGCTTGGATACTTAGGTAATTCTGGTTCAGGGCTCTTACAAACACATTATATGAAAACCCATTGAAAAAGCCCACACACCAAGGTATTTTCTCTAAGGAGCCAAGTAAACATGCTTCTGAGGTTGAAAGGCGCCAAGCAAATACAAAAGAATGCCATTAGCATGTAACATAGTAAGTCTTAAAACCATGATTCCCAATCAAGTAGGTCATCTCCCATCTGGTCCAAGATAGTGTATTTATAACTTGTCCCTAGGAAATGGAATATTTAAAATTTTCTAAGCCAATATCTTATGATTATACAGTGAAACTGACAAATAGATTCAAGAATTAGATCTGATACAGAGTGCCTGAAGAACTATGGACGGAGGTTATGACATGATACAGGAGGCAGTGATCAAGATCACCGCCCCCCCCCCAAAAAAAGAAATGCAAAAAAGGCAAAATGGTTATCTGAGGAGGGCTTACAAATAGCTATGAAAAGAAGAGAAGCAAAACACAAAGAAGAAAACTATACTCATTTGAATGCAGAGTTCCAAAGAATAGCAAGGAGAGATAAGAAAGCCTTTCTCAGAGATCAATGCAAAGAAGTAGAGGAAGACAACAGAATGGGAAAGACAGCCTGGTGGGCTGCGGTCTTTGGGATCACACAGAGTTGGACATGACTGAAGCGACAGCAGCAGCAGCAGAGATCTCTTCAAGAAATTAGAGATACCAAAGGAACATTTCATGCAAAGATGGGCACAATAAAGGACAGAAATGGTTATGGACCTAACAGAAGCAGAAGATATTAAGAAGAAGTGTCAAGAATACACAGAAGAACTGTACAAAAGAGATCATCTGAGCCAGATAATCACAATGGTTTAATCACTCACCTAGAGCCCAAAATCCTGGAATGTGAAGTCAAGTGGGCCGTAGGAAGCATCACTATGAACAAAACTAGTGGAGGTGATGGAATTGAGCTATCTCAAAGTTGACCTATCTCAAATCCTAAAAGATGATGCTGTGAAAGTACTTCACTCAATATACCAGCAAATTTGTAAAACTCAGCAGTGGCCACAGGAATGGAAAAGGTCACTTCTCATTCTAATCCCAAAGAAAGGCAATGCCAAAGAATGTTCAAACTATCATACAATTGCACTCATCTCACATGCTAGCAAAGTAATGCACAAATTCCTCCAAGCCAGGCTTCAACAATATGAACCATGAACTTCCAGATGTTCAAGTTGGTTTTAGAAAAGGCAGAAGAACCAGAAAATTGCCAACATCCGCTGGATCATAGAAAAAGTGAGAGTTCCAGAAATACATCTATTTCTGCTTTATTGACTATGCCAAAGCCTTTGACTATGTGGGTCATAACAAACTGTGGAAAATTCTGAAAGAGATGGTAATACCAGACCACCTGACCTGACTCTTGAGAAATCTGTATGCAGGTCGAGAAGCAACAGTTAAAACTGGACATGGAACAACAGACTGGTTCCAGATCAGGAAAGAAGTGCATCAAGGCTGTATATTGTCACCCTGCTTATTTAACTTATATGCAGAGCACATCATGAGAAATGCTGAACTGGGTGAAGTACAAGCTGGAATCAAAATTGCTGGGAGAATTATCAATAACCTCAGATATGCAGATGATACCACCCTTATGGCAGAAAATGAAGAAGAACTAAAGAGCCTCTTGATGAAAGTGAAAGAAGAGAGTGAAAAAGTCAAATTAAAGCTCAACATTCAGAAAACTAAGATCATAAAATCTGGTCCCATCACTTCACAGCAAATAGATGGGGAAACAATAGAAAAGTGACAGACTTTATTTTTGGGGCTCCAAAATCACTGCAGCTGGTGATTGCAGCCATGAAATTAAAAGATGCTTGCTCCTTGGAAAAAAAGCGATGACCAACCTAGATAGAATACTAAAAAGCAGAGACATTACTTTGCCAATAAAGGTCCATCTAGTCTAAGCTATGGTTTCTCCAGTAGTTGTGTATGGATGTGAGAGTTGGACTGTAAAGAAAGCTGAGTGCTGAAGAACTGATGCTTTTGAACTGTGGTGTTGGAGAAGACTCTTGAGAGTCCCTTGGACAGCGAGCAGATCCAACCAGTCCATTCTGAAGGAGATCAGTGCTGAATATTCACTGGAAGGACTGATGCTGAAGCTAAAACTCCAATACTTGGCCACCTAATGCAAAGAACTCACTCACTGGAAAAGACTTGATGCGGGGAATGATTGAAGTGGGGAGGAGAAGTGGACGACAGGATGAGATGGTTGGATGGCATCACCGACTCAATGGACATGAGTTTGAGTAAGCTCAGGGAGTTGGTGATGGACAGGGAAGCCTGGCATAGTGCAGTCCATGGGGTTACAAAAAGTTGGATATGACTGGGCAACTGAACTGAACTGAACTAAGCTAAAGNTGGCATCACCGACTCAATGGACATGAGTTTGAGTAAGCTCAGGGAGTTGGTGATGGACAGGGAAGCCTGGCATAGTGCAGTCCATGGGGTTACAAAAAGTTGGATATGACTGGGCAACTGAACTGAACTGAACTAAGCTAAAGCCTAACCAGCTCTACTCAGGAAGGAATTCCTAATGAATAGACCAAAAAAATGATATCTAAGACAGTATCACAAAATCTCAGATTCTCAATTAGAGAGCCTATAGGAAATGTAACTGAATAGAGGTTATCAGTCAGGTTTATGACAATGGGAAGGTCCTTTTATTTTATTAGTCCATATCTTTTCAGTAACATCCTACCAGAAGAAAGAGCTAGCATAGATAAATGGTAGAAAGCAGAATAAAAATAAGGATATTTATTTTCGATTTAGGTTCTGCAGGAATGCTAGTCACCCTCAAAAAGATACCCTATTGTTGTTTTTCAGTTGCTCAGTTGTTCTGACTCTTTGGGGCCCTATGGACTGCAAGACTCCAGGCTTCCCAGTCCTTCACTAACTCCCAGATTTAGATCAGACTCATGTCCATTGGGTTGATGATGCCATCCAACCATCTCATCCGTTGTCACCCCCTTCTCCTCCTGCCCTCAATCTTTCCCAGCATCAGGATCTCTTCCAATGAATTGGCTCTTCGCATCAGGTGGCCAAAGAAGATACCTGACACTAGTTAAATTGATGAAATCACATTTTTATACCATAAATCTAAATTGAGATTACTGTAATTACCCAAGAAACAGTAAATCTGTGAAACCTACTTGAAATAGTCAGCAGCTTAGCCTTTTTACATTTCTGTTTCTGTGCCTATAAAACTGTGTGTTGAAGCAGAATGTCCTTGCTGAAATCTGTCCCTCCTCCAACACACACGCAATTTGACTTACCTTTATAAGAAAGATAAGACAAGAAACTACATATAGAGATGTGAAAAAGCAAACAAAAGTCAAGACTGACTATTTTATGAAGAGAACTAATGACTTTTGATAATATTAATTAGTACATCTCTATATATTCATCAACTAGCATAGCACTTGGCACAAACCAAATTTGGGGTTTACAAATTAAATTAGCTTGTTTTTGAGTTTGTGGTTAATAACCACTTAGCTTCATCAGTAAGGCAATATTACATGAAATGGTTGGTACGACTCTGGTTGAAAAAGAGATACAAGAGTGTGTGCTTAGTGGTAAAGTCATATGATAGAATCACGCCTCCTATAATGAAGATTCATGGGGCAAAAAACAGATGACATTGCACAGAATGTTGAAGACCATGTTGTGTAAGGGGCAGCAAACAGAAGGTAACAGTAAGGGAGAAAAACACAACAAAGCCTCTTTATCCATCACTAAGGAAGAATTAGCTATGTGTTTCCTCATACATGAATTCGATGAGGGGAGACTAGAGCAGGAATAATAATTCAAATGCTTACAAAGCCCATGCAGATGATATTTTAAGGGGACCAATTATAAGATAAAAGGATGTTATATAAAATACAGAAGACTGGAGCTCACTAACTAGAGTCACCATACAATTCATCTTTCAGACTGAACACTGTGATAGTGAAAGTGGGCACTTTTAAGAATTATAACAGGGAAACAGGCGTGAATCAGGACTGTCAAGAGCACACTGGCCACACAGTCACCCTACCACCAGCCCTTCTGAAAGGAATAAACTTATTCAAGTCCAGTTAATGTTGCTATATAGAAATATAGGATACAACAATCAAATGTTATAGATTTTTAGTCTCCAAGAAATAGTATAATATTTCAGAGCTTTCCAAGAAATTTCTTGACTTTTGAATGTTGGCAATTATTACTAGTTTTTCAAACACAGTGTCATCTTAAGAAAGTTTAAGTAATCCCACTCATGAAAATACAATTCACTGAAGAATCAATTGGCCAAGTGACCAATTTGCAGAATTCACCAAATTTAAAGTTTACTAAAACCTTACTCTAAGAAAAATCTTATTGACTANAAAAAGAAAGATTGTATTCCATTCGTGCTCTGTGCATAATAACCATTCAACATATTTTAGCTGCAATATATTATATACTGGGCTTCCTAGGTGGCGCTAGTGGTAAAGAACCCACCTGCCAATGCAGGAGACATAAGAGATGTCCCTGGGTAGAGAAGATTCCCTGGAGAAGGAAATGGCAACCCACTCCAGGATTCTTGCCTGGAGAATCCCATAAACAGAGGAGCCTGGCAGGCTACAGTCCATGGGGTCAGAAAGAGTCAGATACACCTGAAGTGACTTAGCACTATGTTATATACTTAAAGTTCTATCCATTTTTCAAGACTCCTACATTTTTGCTCAGCTTTCACAATGAAATTATCAGCCCTATAAGTTAGTCTAAGCAATTTGTCCTTGCCGTAAGACAGAGATCCCCAACATTTTTGGCACCAGGGTCCAGTTTCAGGGAAGACAGATTTTCCACGCATGTGAGGGAGGTGGTTTGGGGATGAATCTTACAAAGACTGTGCAGTCTCATCCCTTGAATGCACAGTTCACAGTAGGGTCTGAGCTCCTATGAGAACCTAATGCTGCTGCTGATCTGACAGGAGGCAGAACTCGGGCTGTAATGCGAGCAATGAGGAGCGGCTGTCAATACAGATTAAGCTTCATTTGCTCACCACTGCTCTCTTCCTGCTGTGCGGTTTGGTTGCCAGCAGGCCATGGACTGGTACCCAGTCCATGACCCAAGAGTTAGGAAACCCTGCTATAAGACATTATGTACATTATTTGATAATTCAATTATATCCTGTTTTACAAACCATTCTCTAGTTTTTCCATGTTCTTCCAAGAGGAACCTTGCTTCTAGAGGGTCTGATGTCTTGCCCTAATCCTGATCAAAGCAGTAAATGCTGCAATCCAGCAGCCCGTGTGGTCTGGCATCCTTCTGGGCTCTATAACTTGTATAAATGGATAAGCTGCATCCATCCAACTTGCTTCTTCACTAANATAGATAGATAGATAGATGACTTGCATAAAAACACAAAAGGCCAAATAGCCAGACAATGTTTCTTTAAAAGAAATGATTGAAGTACAGTTGTTTCCAATGCTGTGTTAGTTTCCGCTGTACAGCAGCGTGAAGCGGTGACATGTGTTCACACATTCCCTCTTGTTTAGACCTCCTCCCAGTTAGGTCACCACCGGGCACTGAGCAGAGCCGTCATGCTACTTGATTTCAGACTATCCTGGAAAGCTACAGTAATCAAAACAGTAGGGGACTGTCACAGAAGCAGACGCATGGATCAACAGAGGAAGCAGAGCAGGAGCCCAGAAGGAACCCACATGTACACGGGCAACCTACCTATGACAGAGCAGGAAAGAATGCACGGGGGGAAGGCAGGCTCTTCGCTAAACGGTGTTAGGAAAACTGGACTTGCACACGCCAAAAAATCCAACCGGACCACTTCCTCACATCACGTACAGAAGCACGCTCCAAGTGGATTAAAGACCGAAAACGAAGACCTGAAACTATAAAATTTCTAGAAGGGAACGAAGGAGTACACTCTTTGGCATCAGTCTCAGCAACACTTTGTTTTGGAAATGGCTCCTCAGGCAAGGGGAATAAAAACAAAAATTAACAAACGGCAAAACCAATACAGTATTGTAAAGTAGATTAAAGAAAAAAAATTTTATTTAATTAAAAAAAAATTAACAAATGGGACTATATCAAACCAAAAACAAATGTTTACACAGTGAAGGAAACTGACATGAAAAGGCAGCCTGCTGAATGAGAGGAGATATCTGCAGACAATACATCCAGTAAGTGGCTGACAACCAAAATATAAAAGAGCTCGCCCAAGTCAACATCAAAACAATGCCATCAGAAGATGGACAGAGGCATAGACACATGGAAGGAAGTCACATGACTCTTAACAGCACTCATCATCAGGGAAACCCAAATGAAACCCGCAGTGAGGTATGACCTCACACCTGTCAGAATGGCCAGCATCGAAAAGGCAAGAGACAGCAGGTGCAGGTGAGGTTGTGGAGAGAAGGGGACTCTTGCGCCTTGTCGGGGGGAATGTAAATTGGTGCAGCCACTGCGGAAAGCAGTATGGAGATCCCTCAAAACTTAAAAACCGCTATTAATATGTGATCCAGCAATTCCATTTCTGGATACTTATCTGAAACAAAACCCCTACTAATTCCAAAATATATATGCACCCCAAAGCTCAAAGCATTATCATTTACAATAGGCAGTCTATGGAAGCAACCGAAATGTTCACCCATAGGTGAGTGGATAAAGAAGTCTCACACACACACACACACACGCAATGGAGTGCTACTCATGCAAAAATAAACAAAAATTCTTGCCATTTGCAACAACATGGAAGGATGTAGAGGTAGTTTGCCAAATGAAATAAGTTAGAAAAGAATGCATACTGTATGGTATCACCTCTATGTGAAATTTAAAAGAAGAATAAATAAATAATAAGGTGGCACAGTCTGCCTGCCAGTGAAGGAAACGCAAGAGACTCAGGCTTAATCCCTGGGTCAGGAGGATCCCCTGGAGTAGGAAATGGCAGCCCGCTCCTGTGCGCTTGCCTGGGAAACCCCGTGGGCAGAAGAGCTCGGTGGGCTGTGGCCCGCGGGGTCGCAGAGCTGGGTGCGACTGAGCGCGCTGGGGGTGGTCTGCTCTCTCCAGACCCCAAACGCTGCTGCGCGGCTTGGTCCTGGTGTTCTCTCTTCTGCCTCTGAGATGCTGCTCTGGGTTTCCAGCCCGAGAGGGCCTGACTGCAGCAGATGTGGCGGGGATCAGCGGAGCCCACAGAGGCGCCCGTCAAGTCTGCTTCTCAGTCACCACAGCCGCGTGTCGCCGTCGGCACAGGAGGCCCCTCAGGGAGAGGGAGGCTCCGCTGTGCCGGCAGCGCGCTGGCGTCCTCACGCGGGAGGTGCGGCCTCAGGAACGCCGCGCAAGGCCTGCAGCGCGGCCCGAGGACTGCTGCGGCCGGCCGCGCTGGCAGGGAGCAGGGGCGCCAGGCTCTGCCCCGCTCGGAAAGGCGCCCGCACCACCCGGCGGTGCTGGCGCGGGCACTGTGCGCTGACCCCCGCCTCTTCCCCCGCCCCGCGACGGCGCCTCTGCTTGTGCTTCCAGCAGAGACCAAAATCCCATTTCCCCTGCAGCCTGTATGAGTAAGTCCACATTTCCAGCACCCCGAGCCCAGCCCCTTCTCACGTCCGGCACTTCCAGCCAGAGGGGCCGCCATCGCTCCCCACTCAGCTCTCCCAGCAGCTTTATAAAGTCTCCCTCTCTTGTTTGCTTCTCACAGTCTACATGCAGCAAAAAGCAGAGCGACCCTTTGAAGAACTAGCGACCCTCCGTGTTACACCTCTGTCCAAAGTCATGAAATGCCTTCATTTTATTGAAAATAAAAGGCAAAATTCTCATAGCTGGCCTACAGAGCCCTGCACGCGGGGCTTCTCTTTCCCTGCCTGGCCTCGCAGCAGATCCCCTCGGCTTCCCCGGGCTGGAGGTTCTGCAGGCCCCCGACAGGGCACAGTCTCTCTGCTGCACCCCCTTTCCTCGGGGCGCTCTCGGGCATCGACGCCTGCGCCTTCATCTCACTTAAAGCTGCATCGCCCCGTTTGTCAGCCCCCGCCCGTCCCCTTGCTTCCCATTTTCTCCCGCTCCTTCCAGCTCCTGACACGTGGAATAAGCCGGTGTCCTTTCCAGCCTCCACATGGTGACGTGACTTCTATGAGGTTCACACCTGCATCACCCACAGGGCGATGAGCACACGGCAGGTACTCAGAACATCCCTGTTGAATGAAAGGATTTAAAAGATCTGTTTTAGAAGTGAAGCGGTAAACCGCGGGCTGTCTGGAAAGCGCGCCTTTCAGAACAACGTGCTGCGCAGTCCCTGCCGGTGCCTCTGCGAAGCTGCCTCTACTCCCCTCTGCCCTCTCAGGTCGGGGGGGCTTTGGTGGCCGACTGTGCAGTGTGCTTCCCTCTCTAACCCTGAACTTGGGGACCCCCTCTTCCTAAACACCAGCCACTAGCTTGCAGAGGGACACACGGGCACGACGTCTTTGTGTTACGGGGTCCCTCACCATGGCCCTGAGGTCACATGCGGGCGGACCCAGCAGGGGGGACAGGCCAGGGGCCTCTCGGTCCAGCCTCTCTGCCGCCGGTTAGCTGTGAACCAGAGCCAGCACGTCCACCTCTGTAGGCTAGTTTCTCCCTCTATTAAAAAGGTCGGTTTCGGCTGTGTGGACGTTAGCATCTCTTCCAGCATGAAGAATATGCTTTTTTCCTTTTTCAAAGAACAATCAGCCATGAACAAAACTAGGACTTATCTCAATAATCCTTGGTTTTCATGGAACTTACTGGGTTATTCAATAAAAACCCAAATCTACAAGGACATCATAGGGAACCGTCTGCAGACCCTGCCATTCAGGGAGGTCTCAGAAAGATAGATTTAGGCCAGGCGGTTCCTTACACAATTCAGTCATGGCCGATCAGGGACCTTTACTAGTCAGGGGAGGAGCCTGGAGCCACACAGCTCAATGTATCTGTCGATTTCTTAAGAGACTGAAATCCCAGCTGAAAGGTGAGTCTGGCCTCTGTGGAACCTGCACTTGTTTCCTACAAATGTGTCCACTGCCTGTCAGCTCTCCCTGGGTCTCTCCCTGGACCCAGAAGCATGGCTAGACAGTGGTTCCGCTGAAGCAGGGTGAGAAGCAGGAGGGGCCCAGCCCTAGGACTCTCCACGCACGCACACAACTGACCCCTGGTTTGCAGTAACGTGGATCTTTCTTAGCTTTTCTACTAACATATCTTCCTAGAAGAAAACCAAACCAGCTGAAACTTCTAGAAAGTTGGAAATGCTCCCTTATTTGCTTAGGTTAATGGTGTAAGTTGTCAGAACAAAACAATTACATTCTAGGTGTCCAGGAACCATTGTCCAATGCTCATGTGATGCCTTTTTCAGAATATGTTTCAAGGGAAAGAAAGTCGTTATGGACCCCCATGTAGACTGCTCATGCCTAAAGGAGTCTTTGTGTCCATAACTGCCCTCTGCCAGGGCGAGTGCAGCCGGAGAATTACTCCAATAATGCATCTTCAGTCATTCCTGCTGAAGGAGGGGGCGGAAGAGGAGGCCGGGCCTAGTTCCCATGGAGACAAAAGCATTTATCTTGCACAAATGGTGATGCTCAAGAATTCTGGACTCCAGATTCTTCATCTGACAAAGATCTCTGCCTTTTCCAACGGGTAGTACTGGTTAGAGTGTGAAGGGCCAGTGTCAGGCTAACTCCAGGAGCCTGACCTTGTGGAATCCAGTGACCGGGGAGACGTTTACCAGCAGCCAGAGAGGAAAGGGCAGAGCGGGCCTTCCCCCCAGCCCTTTCTCAGGAGGCAGGGCCTCTCTTCTCTCCTCGTCCGCTTACCGCCTGGAAGGAGCAGTCAGGATGGGCTGCAGGGCGTCCAGGGAGCCCCGTCTTAGGTGTGAGGCCGAAGACGGCCGCGCCTGCCCTGGACGGGCAGCAGGCTAGGTCTGCAGCAGAAGCGAGGCGGGGCTTCACACACCAGGCAGGGGCTGGGGAAGACAGGATAAAAAAGAGGGGGTTACAGAATGTGGGTTCACGCAGAGGGCAGGTACAGCCGAGAGAGCCGGGCGGGGCTGCTCAAGTGCGCTCGGGGGAGCGAGCCCAGGCCGCGGCGTCCGAAGGCTGCTGCTGCTCCTGGGTCACCGCAGTCGCGTCCGCCTCTGTGCGACCCGCAGACAGCAGCGCTCGGGCTCCCCCAAGCTGCAGGGCGCTAGCGCGGCTCGGTGAGCGAGGGAGGCGGAATGCCGACTCCAGGAAACCCGGCCTATCGACCGACGGAGAGCCGGAGAGCCGAGAGACTCCTCAGCGGGAAGGCACGCGTCTTCTGGGAGGCAGTCAGCACGGAAAGCTGTTGAGGCCCCGCCAGAGGCAGGGGCAGCGGGCCCGGCGCGGCGGCTGCGCGGGCGGGGGCCGGAGGAGCCACAGCCGCCCCGCTCCCCGCGCCCGTGTGCTGTCGCCGCGGGGGCCCTGGACGAGCCCCGCCGGGAGACACCAGCGGGGGCGACGCCTCGCTGTTGCAGAAGACAAGGGCGCGTGGAGCGGGGGAACGCGGCCCGGGCGTCGGTCCCGCCTGCGGCCCCTGCAGCCGCGGGCGCGCCGAAGCCTGCGGCGGTTTCCTCCCAGGTCAGCAAGCTCAGACCAAACTATTGTGGGAACAGAAAGGGGTTCCTGGTAAGCAGTTCCGGGAAGTATGTCCTAGTAACACTAGTAATCTTTAACCCTCCGTGAGCGTGCCCTGAGTTTTACTCCTTTGGGAAACTGCGCAGATGAGGTCAGTACCGTCGAAGCCCAGACCGTGACCCCAGGGTGGGGTGAGCTGTGAGCGAGAGTTCCCTCGGGGGCTGCGGGGCTCTGAGGCTCTGCCTCTGCTCCCGAGGCTGTGTCGGGCCGGTGGGCGTCACAGACCCGGTGAGACCACCTCTAAGGTCCTCAGACGTCAGCCGACTGCAACCTGGCTGACTGCAGCCAAGACCTCAGTCTGCGCTCTGCAGACGTGGGCCGTCAGGGAAAAGCCTGCGCGCGGGGCAGGGCCCGAGGGAGCGCGGCACAGTGGCTCCTGGGAAGGAAGGTCCCAGAGGGAACCACCAAGGAGGTGAGGAGAGGGAGAGAGCCCCAAACAGTCAGGGGGTGTGAGGGCTTGCAGGGGCTGGGGCGGCGTGAGCAGGGCCTGGGAGGACCGTCCTTGGAAACTGGCATTTTCCGTTTCAGGGCCCGTGTGTACCCCTGGTACCCGAGGACACTACAGGCCGCCGGGCAGACAGACCAGGGTTATTAACAAAGCAGCCCTCAGTTAAGGCCACACTCTCCATGGTGTTAATCATGGAAAACAGGAGCAGGGCTCCTTAATAGTCCAACAGGGCTTCCCGGTGGCTCAGACAGTAGAGAATCCGCCTGCAATGCTGGAGACCTGGGTTTGATCCCTGGGTCGGGAAGATCCCCTGGAGGAGGGCATGGCAGCCCACTCCAGTATCCTTGCCTGGAGAAGCCCCACGGACAGAGGAGCCTGGTGGGCGACAGTCCGTGGAGCTGCAAAGAGCTGGACACGACTGAGCGCCTTAGCAGAGCACTGCACGATAGTCTAGCAGGTGATGCGCTTTGGTAGATGTTCCGTAAATGGTTTTTAAAAAACATGCATTCTATGATGGTTGTGTGTAGTAATTTTCTGTGTTCCTACCTAAATAATCTGCTTGTTTAATTGGAATGGACACATGCGTAAGTATTAGATGGTGATAGAATTTATCTATTTCTCTTTTGGAAAGTTTACTTTTGGCAATTATTTTGCTGGTGTTTTCTTAGCTCCTCAGATCTGTGGTGTGGTGTCTGTATTAATTTTAGAAAATCCTCAACCACTCTCTTAAAGGGTCTCTTTTGTGCCGTCCTGTTTCTCGTCAGGCTCTGGGATTGTAGCGGCACACGTCTAGGCCTCTGGACGGCCTCCTGCCGCTCCCAGACATCTGCTGTTTCTGTCCCTCCTTTCCTCCGTGTGCCGTAGCGGGTAACTTCTCTTGCCCTGTCTTCACGTTCACTGATTCTTTTCTCAGCTGTGCTGCTTCTATTGATGAGTCTGTTGAAGGCATTCTTCATCTCTGTTAGTGACTTTTTCAATCATGTGATTTTTTTCTTATGGCGTCCATCTCTTTGCTAAAATTCAGCCACCTGAACGTGCACCATATTCATCTGTGTCCATAAGAGACATATTACATGCAGTTATTTTTTTTTATGCTCCTTGTCTGATAATTCCAACAGTGTGTGGTTCTGATGCTTATTTGTCTCGTTGCAGTTTGTGGATTTTTTATGCTTTATTTTTTTTTAAGCCAGGTATCTTGAGTATATCAGCAGAGCCTGAGGTAAAAATTCTTTGGGCCTGGAAACGTGCCTTCTCTTCTTCTGCTTTGAGTGCGGAGTTTGAGTCTGTGTGGCTAGAAGTTGCACGGCTTTGGGGATTTTCTGTTGTAACACTGAATGGTGAATAAGTGAGCATGTACATTTGAGATCAGAAATGAAATAAGTGTTCTGCTTATTATCATTTCTGTTCAGAAGTTTACTAGAAATTCTAGCCAAGAGAGTAAGTCAAGAAAAACAAATAGAAGGTATCTATTTGGAAAAAGCAAAAAAAACTATGTACATTTTCTATGAGTGTATGCATAGATAATCCTAAAGATTCTTCTCTTTATTTACAACAACTAAAATGTTAAGCAAATAAGTTTGTTGAAATAAAATTCCTTATAAAAATCAATTAAATTTGATGAAGAAAATGTTAAACAAATTAAATGAAAAAATATATTTTCAAAAATGTCAATAAAAACATAGACCACATTTCTTAAAATATATTTAACTGGAACTAGAGGTGTGGGAGGAAATGGCAGCCACCCCAGTGTTCCTGCCTGGAGAGTCCCAGGGACAGGGGAGCCTGGGGGGCTGCCGTCTAGGGGGGTCACACAGAGTCGGACACGACTGAGCCACTTCACTTTCACTTTTCACTTTCCTGCATTGGAGAAGGAAACGGCAACCCACTCCAGTGTTCTCGCCCGGAGAATCCCAGGGACGGGGGAGCCTGGGGGGCTGCCGTCTATGGGGTCACACAGAGTCAGACACGACTGAAGCGACTTAGCAGCAGCAGCAGCAGCAGAGGTGTGGTAGGAATTTGGCGGATAACATTATGGAATTTATTGATAACTTTTAGAAAGATCCAATTATATGAAGCTATGTCATGTTCATGCGTTGAAAGCCTCCATGTAATTAAGATATTAATACTCTCCAGACTTATTCAACATTGAAGATTATCTCAATTAAAGTATGAACAGCTGTGCGTGTGTAAGTGCTTGTGTTCCGAGGCTTGATGCAGCCGTTACATGGAGCTCACGGTCAGGGCACGGCTCCCGAGGGAGACGGCGAGAGGCTCTCTTCCAGCTGCACCGGGACCAGCGTTAGAGTCGTGATAGTCAGAGGGTGAGGCTGGAGCCGGCGCAGACACAGACATCGAGCAGAATGGGGCGCTCAGAAACGAATGCGTGAGCGTGCAGACACTTGATTTGTGACAGAGCCTACGCTTTAATTCAGTGCAGAAAGTACACTGTTTCTAAAACTACAGAAAAAAAATTAAAATACATAAAATTAAACTTATATTCTAAAATACACACACACGTCGTTTTAGGACAAATGAAAGTTCTACTGTGGGTGAACTAAAATTCTGTATGGGAGAAGATATTTATTGCCTCTGGGGAAGGACCGATGCTGAAGCTAAAACTCCAATACTTTGGCCATCTGACATGAATAACTGATTCATTTGAAAAGACCCTGATGCTGGGAAAGATTGAAGGCAGGAGGAGAAGGGGACAACAGAGGATGAGATGGTTGGATGGCATCACCAACTTGATGAACATGAGTTTGAACAAGCTCCGGGAGTGGGTGATGGACATGTAGGCCTGGCGTGCTGCAGTCCATGGAGTCACAAAGAGTTGGACATGACCGAGCAACTGAACTGAGGAAGTAAATATACTTGAAATAAGCCAGTCGAGGCACCAGCTCTAAAGAGAAATACTGATAGATTCCCTTCAGTAAAACAAGAAACTTATTGAAATACACCATTCACAGTGTGAAAAGGTAAACCACGTAATTAGAGAAGACACTTCATATATATAACTAACAAAATATCACCTAGAAAACAAAGAAATCCTACACATCAGGAAAGAATAAAAGGAACTAGGCAAACTACTTCAGAAAAGAATATTCATTCATTAGTAACAGAGGTTCCCAAACTGTTTGTCACCAGGGACCGGTTTTGTGGAAGACGATTTTCCACGGGCAGGGACAAGAGAGATAGCTTCAGGATGATTCAAGCACATCACATTTATTGTGCACTTTATTTCTGTTATTATGACATCTGCTCCACCTCAGATCAGCAGGCTTTAGAACCTGGAGAGTGGTGACCTTGGTAAGTACAGATAACAGAGCTGCACCTTATGGGTTATCATGGACATTCAAATTAGAAAGAAAATGAGGTATCTTTGCCTACAAACTTAGAGGTCTGACGACTATGAATGTCGGTAAGGGGGTGGAGAAATGGACCCTTGTATACACAGCTAGTGTGAGTGTGGGTGAATATCAGCTCAGTGGGGCACACTCTGTCACTCCCACTTTTTCTCTCAGTCTGCCCTTTTCTATTTTCTTTTGATAGATAAATAGGTAGATATGAGGATGGGTAGATAGATAGAGATGGATATACAGAGAGCTAGCTGATAGACAGGTATTATCTCCTACAATGTAGCAGTCTCAGTCCTGGGTACAACCTTGGACAATCCCATTACTGGCACATCAGACCCTTGTACAGAATATCCAAAGTAGTATTCTCCAAATCAGTCAAATTCTGGGAACAACCGAAATGTCATTAAGAGGAAAATAAAAAATCATACCCACACATAGAAACATGGATGATTCCTATGAACATAACACTGAGCCAAAAAAAGTTAAAACAGAAAAAAGAAAACTCCCCACTAGGCTGAGAAGGCAGGAGGAGAAGGGGACGGCAGAGGATGAGTCAGCATCACCAACTCAGTGGACATGAGTTTGGGTAGGCTCCGGGAGCTGGTGATGGACAGGGAGGCCTGGCGTGCTGCAGTCCATGGGGTCGCAAAGAGTCGGACACGACTGAGCAACTGAGCTGAACCGAATCCTGAATCGCTAACGTACCTATGAGAATGCAGAAAGCATAGTAGCTGAGTCCACAGGGCTCAGGAGGAGAACCCCTTCACAGCCTCACAACTCTGCTACTTTCTAGGCATCTTTGTGCGTGAAACTTAACTCTCTGTCTTTATGGATTTATCTGTGAAACGGGGTGAAGAGTTCAAGGTAACTTGTAGGTTTTCTGTGAGGGCACTCTGGTTGATGTAGGGAAAGGGCTTGCAACGATGCCTGGGCTACTTTTACTAGTGATGATGGCGGTGGTGCTGACTCTGCTTAGGGATACGGAAACAAGAGGAAAAGCGCAGACTATGAAGAGAACTGACCCACTCAAGCAGGTCGCAGAGCTGCCCCCACTGTCCTGTTACTCTGTCGCCAGGAAGATGCCCGAGTGGGTTCTCTTCCACAGATTCAGCATCGCCAACAACAGCTACATCAGGACCGCCTCCGAGATCGCTCCGAGCGATTTATGCAACTGGCACCACAATACTATTTCAGTAATCTGCCTCCCAGTGAAGGGAAGGATATTCTACAGCAAGTCATGGATCACCTAGCCCCTATTTCAGCAATGTAAAGGGAGCAGATGGGTGACAAGTGCCCGGAAACTACTGAACAGAGATGCAGTGTGCCGCGACGCTGCGGAGCGTCCACGAAGCCCGATGTGCAATACCTGCCTGAAAGGCGGCACGGCGGCCGGCCCACACGCAGTCCTGAAAGCGAGAACGGCTGCGTGTCATTTAAAGACTAAAAATAGAAGCTGTTACTGAGTTCTTAAAATTACTACCCCATGGTTTTCTTCTTACTGGAAAAGTTCTTAATCAACCGTTCTTAATTTGACCAAAATTTTTAAAAAGCAANGATCAGTAACAGCTTTGCGTGCCCCGATACACTTTTGTGTGTACCCTGACACCACGGAAGGCTGGTGTTCTATGTCTGATTAGAAATACATTTTCTTCACACCAGCGATATGAAGATTTGTCGTGCTTATAAATCTATGCCTAGGAATGAACCTTCTCCTTCAGAATCCGTCTAGCCTCAGGCCCAGATGGATGATCTGGTGTCCTGTTGGCCAGGGAGCAGCGACCCTGATGTAGCCGCTGATCTTGTCCTGTGTGTCCCACAGGTGATGGTTCCTGAGGCAGAGACCAGGGCAGGGCTGACGCTGAAACCCCAGACGCTGCTGCTGACTGTGACCGACAGGCCTGTGATGGACGTGGCCTTTGTGCAGTTTTTGGCATCGGTTTCTGGGAAGGTCTCTTGTCTGGGTAAGACGTCAGTTAAAAACAAGAACGGATGAGTTTGAAGAAGCAGGCTGAGAGAGGTGGGATTTGGGTGGGCTCTTCCTCACTGGGCGGTGGCAAAGATCACAGCAGAAGCTGACTGGGGGAGTCGTGTGTGTGAGGCCATGTCGTGTGCAGTTCTTTCTGAATAATCGCCACAATCTACAGGCACATTTCTCTTGGAATGCTCCTGCTTTGGCTCCCAAAAGAACGTGTAAAATTCTTTTTCTGAAAGGAGCTGGGCCCAGGTTTCAGTCTTAGCTCTGTTATTTACCAGTATGAGACTATAAGCATTTACTTGCCCAGCCTCAGTTTTCCTTCAATAAAATGGGAATACTGCTGCTCTCAGAGGGTTTCAGTAAGGCTTAAATGTGGTCATATCAAGAGGCCGTATAGCATAGTGGTTAAGATCATAGACTACAGAGCCGGACCAGATGGGTTTGAACCATCGCTGTGTGGTGTAGGGTAAGTGACTTAACCTGTCTGTGCTTTGAGTCCCTCATCTGTAATGTGGGGATGTTAACAGTACCTGCCTCACTAGGTTATTCTGACGACCAAAAGAGTCAGTGTGTGTATGGTAAAGAATCTGCCTGCAATGCGGGAGATCCAGGATTGATCCTGGGTCAGGAAGATCCCCTGGAGAAGGGCATGGCAGCCCACTCCAGTATTCTTGCCTGGAGAAGCCCATGGACAGAGAAGCCTGGCAGGCTACAGTCCATGAGTTCTCAAAGAGTCTGACACGACTGAGCAGGTAACACTTTTTTCATAGCCATTAGAAGTACCTGGAACACAGCAAGAGCCATATAAATCTTTGCTGTTATTAGTAATATGATGATAAAGGGCCCAGCTCTGTACCTGGTATGAAGTGGGCATTCAAGAAAGTTTCATTGCCTTCTGACTTTTTCTCTGGCTCTCGTTGGTGCTCCATAGATATTGTTTCTGCCAGTGCAGTAAATGCTGGGCAGCCTCTTTGCCTGGTGCCAGTGCCTTACGTGGTGGGAGAGGTGGGGGTGTGGGGAAACTTAGAATCAAGTAGACTCCTGTTAGCTTTGAAGGACCCCTCCTGGGGCTGCCCTTCAGGAGGCAGGCAGGAGGTAGCAGGCAATATACAGTGGTTGAGGGTTGGAACAGGTGCTGTGGTTCCCAAAGCCGCCAAGCGAGGCCCCTGCATCTTTTCCCTACAGACACTTGCGGTGACCTGCTGGTGACCCTGCAGTCCCTGAGCCGCCAGGGCGAGAAGCGGAGCCTCCAGCTCTCCGGCAAGGTCAACTCGATGACTTTCATGTTTGACAACGTGCTGCCCGGAAAATACAAGAGTAAGAACTGAAGGCAGCACTTCCTGTCTCTGTAAACTTTCTGAAAACTCGCTCTCTAGTTGCATCCCACCGATACTTGTTTAATTCTTGTTTGTCTTTGTCCTTTGACCTTGAATTTGCATTATTTAGCTTGGGCAGTAATGCAGGAGTTGAGGCTTTCTGAACCAACTGCCACCTCATCAGGATGATTCACACACTTCTCCTCATGCCATTTTATTTGTAAATTCCTGAAAACAGTGTCACATGACTGCACTGACGTGCTCTGCCATTTAGCAGCTGTGTGAGCCTGGCAGCTTACTTGATCTCCCCAGGACTCGGTTTCCCCTTCTGAAGCAGGAGTCACAGAACCTTTTTGCAGAGTGATGGAATCCGGTTTGTAAAGCCCTGGCACAGTGCCTGGGAAGGAGAAGGCACTTTTCCTCATCTTCCTCAAGAAGCTGCCCATTGCCTATATTTTTGCTTTGTCAGAATTCAGCTTGAAGCTGCTGGCTGTAAACAGCCTCGAAAGTAGTAGAGTGATTTTTCAGGGAGATTATGTTTTCTGTTAATGTCACGTGTTGGCAAACTATGATCTGAGGGCAACTGCCTGTTTTTATGAATAAAGTTTTATTGGAACACAGCCATGCCCGTTTCTCTGTCCTCTGTGGCTGCTTGTGTGCTGCAGAGGCAGAGTTGAATAGTTGAGACCGTCTGGCCTGCTGAGGTGAAAATATTTACTCTCTGGCCCCTTAGAGAGCGAGTTTGCCAGTGTCTGAATGTCTTACCTACAGCCTGGTCTTAGGCTCAGTTGGATTTCTTTGTTAGTGATTTTAATGGCCATTGGTTTCAGTTTTTTTTTTTTGTTTGTGTTTTAAGCAATTACTTATTCCCAGCATGGCCAGCTCTGTATATATACCCACACACACACATATTTGTTTGTATGTGTGTGCATATAGGGGCTTCCAAGGTGGTTCAGTGGTAAAGAATTTGCCTGCCAAAGCAGGAGACAGAGATTTGATCTCTGGGTTGGGGAGATCCCCTGGAGAAGTGCATGGCAACCCACTCCAGCATTCTTGCCTGGAGAATCCAATAGAGGAGCCTGGTGGGCTACTCTCCATGGAGTCTCAAAAGAGTCGGACATGACTGAGCTACTAAACAATAAGAACAGCGTGTGTATAAACTCACGCACTTCATCAGCACTGTTTTTCTGGGGGTACTCGGGGAGGTGGTACTCTCTGCCCACATGGGTGTCCGTGTCGTGTCCTTTGCAGTCAGCATCCTGCATGAAGACTGGTGCTGGAAGAACAAGAGTCTGGAGGTGGAGGTTCTGGAGGACGATGTGTCCGCCGTTGAGTTCAGGCAGACGGGCTACATGCTCCGGTGCGCCCTTTCCCACGCAATCACTCTGGTAAGCGGGCTGCTAAGGATGCTCATATTTGGAAGGACACTCGCCTTGTGGAGAGCGAGAAGGGCTAATGTGCCAAGAGGACCATCAGCATAGTCAAGCCCGGTTTCCTTTTCTGCCCCTTAGCTCACCCACCTATTATGGAAACACTGTCAGGAAGCATTTTCAGTCCCTTAATGGAAAGATGCCTTTGTTGGGGAGAGTTCCTTGTCCTGGCTCCACGTTAAACTCTAACTTTGACTAGTGATTTTGGAAAGCCGTTGATGTAGTGCAGAGCATGTGGGCTTTGTAGACCCTGCCAAGTTGAAGTAATGTTTGTGAGCCTCCATTTTTTCTTCTGAACTTGAGATCGTAATACTCACTCCCCAGGGTTGTAGGGAGGTATGAGTAAATCTCTTAAGTATTTGAAGTTTTCCTGTGTACCCTGCTCTTTCTTAGGAACAGGTGCATCTGAGCAGAGTTGGCTGTCCTCTTGCGGTCTCTGTGGCTGGGTTGGCAGTTAGCCAGTGGGTTTTAGGATGGGAGCATCTGTGTAGCCCTGCGTAGGTCTGTTCCTGAACTTCGCATAATCTTCTGACTTCTAGCAATGGCAGGTGTCATTGTCAGATCTCAGTGGCAAAACGGGGGCAAATGACAATTAAGTGGCTGCTTATGTTAAGCACCAGAGCAGTGAGACTGGTCTCTCTAATGCCAGTTGAACACTCGAACCACTTAACTACAAATGGTCCACAGACAGCTTTGTTATAGGAAACAGGTTGATTAATACCCAGTTGAGAACAAGCGAGAGACATTTGGGAAACCAGTCCTTGATTTCCATTTCTCTTACACTAAGAATGTACTCCTAATGACGGCCAGCCCTTCGCTGACTCCCGTCTCACTCCCTACCCGCCTCCCCCTCGTTCATTAGCTGCCTCCAGTTCCACACCAAGCTCGGTCCCTTCTCTGGGCCTTTGCACATACTCTTCTCTGCCCGAAATGCTGCATCTTCTCTGCAACTGAGTGTAGTTGCTTTTTTTCATCATTTAGGCTGAAGCCCCAGTGTTACCTGCTTGGGGGATGGGCTGCGGGTGGGGGTGCCTGTCTTGAGGCCAAGCTGAACAAGCCTCTGCAGAGGGCACTCTGTCCTGCTCCCTGTTTATTTCCCGCTAAGCTCTGTGACTTCCTAGCTGACGCCTACTGACTTCTCTGTTGACTGCATGGATTTTCTGTCTTCCCATATCAGAACGTAATCCACGCTGAAAACAAGAGCCGTGTCAGCAACCAGGGCCCAGCCTTGGGTCGGCCGCATGGCAGGTGCTCAGTAAATGTTAGTTGACTGAATGAAAAAGATCACGTTTCTGTTGGAAGTTTTGGAGGGCTTTTAAATTTTCCCCTGGCTTCCAGCTGTTCAAATGATTAATGCGCAAAACAGGTGACTGGTTCAGAAGCAGGAAGCTTACTCCTCGTCTGGGTGTCTCTGTCTTCCCTGGTAAGGCATCATCTTGGCTTTGTTCCCGTAGGAATTTTACCAGGATGGGAATGGACCCGAGAACGTGGGGATTTATAACCTCTCCAAAGGAGTCAACCGGTTCTGCTTGTCCAAGCCTGGTGAGTCTGGAAGGATTGATGTCCTCTGAGCGAAGGAAATGGAGAGGCTCTCGAGAGTGTTTTCAGAGGTGTTTTTCCCCATCTCTGTTCAGTTTGCATCAAGCTATCAATTTTGGTTGTGGGTAACGCCTCTGGAGGGAGCAGCATTTTTACCCAGAGAATTAGAGCTGGGGGTTGGCACATGTTCCCAGGTTCTTGAGTTTGAGTTGAGTCCAGACCACAGGGCCCTTTCACTTCGAAAAATCAAACACTATCAGCCCATGATCTCTCCTGCTGAGTGATCACTCTCACCTTGCTTAAAATCCTTCAGTGATTTCTTTCTCTCTTTGTTAATCACTTTATTGAGATGCAATTTGCAGACCATAAAATTGACCCACTTAGAGGTTAAAGTGTCTGCAATGTGGGAGACCCGAGTTCAATCCCTGGGATGGGAAGATCCTCTGGAGAAGGAAATGGCAGCCCACTCCAGTATTCTTGCCTGGAGAATCCCATGGATGGAGGAGCCTGGTAGGCTATAGTCCATGGGGTTGTGAAGAGTCGGACATGACTTCACTTTCACTTTAAAATGTGCAATGCAGNCACTCCAGTATTCTTGCCTGGAGAATCCCATGGATGGAGGAGCCTGGTAGGCTATAGTCCATGGGGTTGTGAAGAGTCGGACATGACTTCACTTTCACTTTAAAATGTGCAATGCAGTGATTTTTAGTAAATATACCTAGCCATACAACCATATAATCTAATTGAGAACATTTTCATTGTTCCAGTGATTCCTTCCTACATATTTATGGTTCATCTCTATTCCCAGCTTTTGGCAGCCACTAATCTATTTTCTGTCTCTATGAATTTGCCTTGTTTGGACACTTCATATAGTGAAGTCATACAATACTGTTATTTTTTAGGCTCCTTTTACTTAGCATAATGTTTTCGAAGTTCATTCAGGTCATAGCAGATATTAATAGTTTGTTCCATTTTATTGGTGAACAGTATTCCATACCATGGATATATCACAGTTTGTGTATCCATTCACCAGTTAGTAGGTATTTGAATTGTTTCCAGTTTGGTGCTATTATAATTCATGTTGTTATGAACATTTGTGTATAGGTTTTGTGTGGACATCTGTTGGGGAGATATCTAGGAATGGAATCAAATGATAAATTTATGTTTAATTTTTTAAGAAACTGCCAAAATATTTTCTGAAAAAGCTGTATTTGCCATTTGATATTCCCACCAGCTATGTTTGAGGGTTTCAGTTTTTCTACCTCTTTACCATTATTTGTTACTATCTTTTTGATTTGTAGCATCCTGGTGGTTCTAAAGTAGGATCTCATTGTAGTTTTATTTTGTGTTTTCCTAAGGAATAATTTATGGACTTCTGTTGGTTCTCAAGATAAAGTACAGTAACCGCCATTTACCCGTGGTTTCACTTCCCACAGTTTCAGTTACCTCTGGTCAACTGGAGTCTGAAAATATTAAATGGGAAATTTCAGAAATAAACAGCTTATACCTTTTAAATTGCATGCCTTCTGAGTAGCGTGGTGAAGTTTCTGACTGTCTTGCTCCTGTCCGGCCCTTTGGCACATCTACATATATGTTACCCACCTGTTAGTGTAGGTAAAAATTTAATACATAGAGGGTTTGGTACTGTCTGCGACTTCAGGCATCCACTGGGGGTCTTACCACTTACACACCATGGATAGGGCACAGTCATGTATAAAACCCTTAATCAGACCTTGAACTCCTGTGTAATCTAGCTCTACCTGTCACCTTCTGTTCCAGCCACTGTTTCTGTGTTTTAATTAGGATGCCTTTGGCTGCAGGTAACAAAATCTGTATGACAACCCCCGACAAGTGTGGTAAATTTGATTCATTAACAAAGACTAGCAGCGAGACTTCTCTGGTGGTGCAGTGGTTAAGATTCTGCCCTTCCAATGCAGGTTCGATCCCTATTTGGGGAACTAAGATCCCACATGCCATGCAGTATGGCCAAAAAATGAAACAACAACAACAACAACAAAGACTAACAGCTCAGGCGTGTGTTGAGAGGGTAGGTGTTAGGCTTGGTGTCTTTGTGATTCTTTTAGTCCTTTCCCTTGTTTTTTTTTCCTAATGAACTATGCCCTGCCCTTTTTTTTTTCTTAAATTTTTAAAGTGTATTTTGTGCTTGGTCCTCATTAGTTTGTGGGCTTTTCTTTAGTTGCGGTGAGCAGGGGCTACTCTTCAGCTGCAGTGTGCAGGCGTCTCACTGTGGCGGTTTCTCTTGTTGCCGAGCATGGGCTCTCGGGCACCTGGGCCTCAGTAAGGCGGCTGGGCCCTGCAGTGCTGGCTCAGTAGCTGTGGTGCGGTGACTAAACGGCAGCGGTACGGGCTTAGTTGCTCCGTGGCATGTGGAATCCTCCTGGACCAGAGTTCAGAGCCTCGTCTCCTGCATTGGCAGATGGGTTCTTTACCCCTGAGCCACTAGCGAAACCCCCACTTGGTTTTTTTTTTTATTTTCTGCCTCGTGATTTCAAGGAGCCTATTGTTGCTCCAGAAAACTTAGGTCTAAGGCAAGAAGATGAGAGGACTGGTGGGCAGACATTTTCCATGCCACATCCTCCAGGAAACTTCCTTTAGGTCTTATCATCCAGGACTGTGTCTCGTGGCCACTTCTAGCTGCCAGGGAGCCTGGGGCAGCTGAATTTGCTGCTGGAGGCTGGCATGCTTTCATCTGAGTGTAAGCAGGAGCTGGTTTGAAGGCAGGAAGGCAGCTGTTAGGGAGGCAGCCAGCAAGCCCGTGGTTCAGAAGCTGTGCTCTGCCGCGGCGCCCTCCACCCCACCCGCCTTCACCTAGCTCTGCCTGCCCGCCTGCCACTTTTTGGTTCTGATGTTCCTCCCCAGGGAGGCTAGTGCCCCAGTGTCAGTGGGAGCTTGGCTGTGCCCGTGCCCATGAGGCCCAGTTCCTCCCCGGACCGTACCCATCACACCTGGTGGCTGTGGAACCCTTCTCTGTCTCTCTGTAGATGGCAAGCCCCATGAAGGCAGGGACTCTGCGTGTTCCCCACTCTGTGTCAACACTCGACTCAACACCTGGCCCGAGTGTTGCCCTGCCAACATTTGTCAAATCAAAGAACAAAGAAAGTGAATGAAGAAACCTAACAATTTTTTTTTTAGGTAACTGCAGTGAGGCTTGATCAGTGTGATGAGAACCGCAGAACTGATCTGAATGAATTTCATGTTTGGGTTGGGCGGATGGCCAGAATGCTGGTGAAAGAGCGTTTGGGAGAATCCGCTGTTACATGTGGCTCCTTCCTGAAACCGCATTCTTCTGGCAAACGACATCATATGCCCTTAATCTGAGTGTTAGCCTGATGAGCTCATGGCGTGGAAGTGTTTTCTGTAGTTATTTCTCGATTTTCTGGGATTTCCCTGCCCCATGCACCTTTTAGGAATATTTATAGGATGGAGTCCAGACTGTGGCTGTCTTTTGGATCTTTCACAGAATCTGTTAAGTAGGAAATTATCAGTCTGAATCACAGTAGAAACGTACTTCCTGTTCCTCCTCGTGCATGTGTCTCTTAGCTTGGTCTGCGCAGAATAAACTACTGTGAGCTGTTAAATGATGGAAAATGAAAATCCTGACATGGTGAGCAGACCTTTGAGTGGATGAGTCATTGGTAAGAAGCCGTCCGTAGGCAGCAGAAAAGACATTTCAGATCCCGTATGTGATCTGTTAGGAAAGAGAGGTACTGCCTTGGGATTCCAGATGTTGGAATTGCTCAGTGGAATAGATGCTCTCCTCTGAAAATGACTTTTGATTTCCTGGCTGCAGGCGTGTACAAGGTGACCCCTCGCTCCTGCCACCGGTTTGAGCAAGCGTTCTACACCTATGACACGTAAGCTGGGTGCTGACTTCTCTGGGCTGTCTGTGGAGGGGAGTGAGCGTGGATCTCTGTGACAGTTATCTCTGAGAACAAGGGAGTTTTTTTGTATGTTTTCTGGAAGTAGCAAGGTTAGGCAGTGAAAAGAATTTGTAGATAAGGATTTTAAGACACTTTGGTAAATAACCGAGGAAGCGAAGATACAGCTCTTCCCCAAGAATTCTGTACACCCAGGACGGAAGGCTGTGGTTTTGAACTGTCTTGAACGTAACATCTGTTGAATCTTCCAGCCTCACTGACAGGAATTTCTCAAGCTCTAGTCTGCTATTTTCCTGTTTTCACAGATGCTTGTGGGTTTCACTATAAATTAGAGATGCAAAGTTTGGGAGTGGAGAAGCAGTTTACCTTTAAAGACACTTATATGTATTTCAGAAGTTTTCTCATGCCAAGCTAAAAGCAGTTTCACGTAGTATATTTCAGGGTCAGGAAGGTTGCCCATAAAGGGTGTTGTTTGTGATCCTTTGAGGACGTCGAGGTGATGTTATGGTGTTTTCTTTCCCCCTGTCTGATTTACAGGTCTTCACCCAGTATCTTGACATTGACAGCCATTCGCCACCACGTCCTTGGAACGATCACCACTGACAAGATGATGGATGTGACCGTGACAATCAAGTAAGGCCGGCGTTCCATGGTGGGCCGAGCATGGGAGGGTAGGGGGCCAGGCCATCTTCTCTCGGAGCTGCTCTGAAAACTATTTTTGATTTGTTATCTCTAGGTATACATACAAATGGCCTTTGCTCTTATATGACATGGCCGTAAATTCACAACAGCCCTCCTTTCCTTTTATGATTCAGGAATTAACCATGGATGAGGAAGAGCCTCCCGACAGCTCGTTTCAGTGCCTCAGATTTCTGCCTGAGCTCTTTATACTTCCTGTCTGCTAAGGGGAAAAAAAAAAAATCTCTGGTTTGTTCACTGTATTTCAGGTGTTTTAGCAAATTCAAAAAAATTTGCATATTTTTCTTTAGCCACTTTCTCGAAGGCTTGGGAAATAGAGATGGCACCTTGTGCGAGAAGGGTCGTGAGAGAAAGCAGGTGAAAGGCACTGTCTCGCTGAGGGCCACATTTGCTTGCACGCCACCTTTGAGAGGAACTTTGCCCTGTGGTGGCTGCATCTGACACCCTAGTTTCCTCAAAAAATGAAGGGGTTTTAACAGTGTGACTGCCTTTGTTAAAGAGAATGGATATCTGAGTAACTTTCTTCCAACTTACCTTATTTGAAGTTGCCTTTCCAGCCACATCTGCGTTTTTCTGTACACCTCCTGTTCACCCATTCATCTGTGAAGAAAACATTTACGGAGAATCTCAGTGTTGTGTTAAAGCACTGGGCATAGGCAACAGCCCCTGCCCTCGTGGAACTTACAGTCTCAAGAGGGAGGCAGATGGTAGTCCAGAGCTATAAAACTGCAGCTGTGTTAAGTGCTTTGCACAGAACAGGCTTCCCTGATAGCTCAGTTGGTAAAGAATCCACCTGCAGTGCAGGAGACCCTGGTTTGATTCCTGGGTTGGGAAGATCTGCTGGAGAAAGGAGAGGCTACCACTGCAGTATTCTTGGGCTTCCCTTGTGGCTTAGCTGGTAAGGAATCCTCCTGCAATGCAGGAGACCTGGGTTTGGTTCCTGGGTTGGGAAGATGCCCTGGAGAAGGGAACAGCTACCCACTCCAGAATTCTTGGGCTTCCCTTGTGGCTCAGCTGATAAAGAATCTGCCTGCAATGCGGGAGACCTGGGTTTGGTTCCTGGGTTGGGAAGATGCCCTGGAGAAGGGAAAGGCCACTCACTCCAGAATTCTAGCCTGGAGAATCCCATGGACTATACACTCCATGGGGGTCTCAAAGAGTCAGACACGACTGAGCAACTTTCACTTAAGTGCTTTGAATTTGACCTTGTGGGGGGGTTGGGGTCCATGCAAGAGAGGTAGGCTGCTGGGGCCAGTCCATGTTAAGGGTTTTAGCTTTGCCCCTGGATACTCTGACATATTTCAAGTAGATGGATCATGCTCTTTGTTTCAAGAAAGTCCCCCTGGGTGCTNATTTGACCTTGTGGGGGGGTTGGGGTCCATGCAAGAGAGGTAGGCTGCTGGGGCCAGTCCATGTTAAGGGTTTTAGCTTTGCCCCTGGATACTCTGACATATTTCAAGTAGATGGATCATGCTCTTTGTTTCAAGAAAGTCCCCCTGGGTGCTGAGCAGAGAACAGATACAAGAGGCCCAGGAGTGGAAGCTGACCAAGGCAGAGGGCAGAGAGTCCTTAGGAGACGGGGCGAGAGAGGATGGGGGCTTCATCCAGACGGTGGCAGATTGGAGAGTCATCGGGCAAACAGTGGTGAGACATGGCGGCAGGCTGACCATGGGCTCAGGGAGGGAAGGCTATCGGGGGCAGCTGTTGGTCTCTTACTTAATGGGGTTCATATTCACCAGGGTGACCAGGTGGTGCTGGAGCAACATCTTTTAGTAATTTCTCACCTGAAAAGTATGAGTTACTGCTATGACTAGGAATTGACATTTTTACCAGTAGTGAGTCCGTGTTATATTGTTTTTGGTCTTCATTAAGTTTATTTTTGTAACCTCAGAAGAGTTTTTGTTTTGTTGGCTTGTGCTGAGAGTTACATGAAATGCAGCTGGACATGGCCAGGTGTGGGATCCCTTATGGGGCTCTTGTACTTCCCAGATCCAACGCCGGGCTCCTGGTGGTCGCCCTCCACAGACCTCCTCTGTCGCCTTCCCTGTTTCGTATATGGCAGCTCCATCTTTCTCGTTGGTCCTTGACAAAATCTTTTTTTCTTTTGCATCGCATACCTAGCTGATCCACCTGCAAATCCTGGGCTCTACAATCCATGGGAGTTGGTTCCAGGACCCGCCGTGGTTATAGGAATCTGCAGATGATCAAGGCCCTTATAAAGCAGAGTCCCTTTGCATATAACCTACTGCACATCTTCCCCTATGCTTTAAATATACTTAAAATCATCTCTGGATTACTTACACTATCCAATGCAATGTAAATGCTATGTAAATAGTTGTAAATACAATGTAAATGCTATGTACATAGTTACCAGCATGGGGCAAATTCAAGTTCTGCTTTTTGGAACTTTCTGGCATATTTTCCCCCCCAAACATTTTCCGTCTGTGGTTGGCTGAATCCTCAGGTGTGGAACCCGTGGAAATGGAGGGCTTACTGTGTGTCTGCCGTCTGTGCCTTTCTTAGCGCTTGGCTCTGTGCTTCGGTTTGACCCACTGTTGTCTCTTGCCAGTTTTGTTGCTGTGGCTTCCTGTCTGACCTCTGTGTTGTTCATGTGGAATCAGGGTGATCTTAGTAGAAGTGAATTGAAGTGAATTTGCTCAGTCATGTTCGACTCTTTGCGATCCCATGGACTGTAACCTACCAGGCTCCTCCGTCCATGGGATTTTCCAGGCACGGATACTGGAGTGGGTTGCCGTTCCTTCTCTGAGAAAGGCCTGAGTCCCTAATAGAATACAGTCCCCCTCCTCCATCCCTGCCCACCCAGCTCTCTCCTCTTTGTATGCTGCTTTGGTTTTCTTTATTGTACTCATCATCTGATATCATTTTTCTGTTGGTCATCTGCCTCTTCTCATGAGAATGTGGATTCCGCAGGTTAGGGGGTGCTGTCTGTCCTGTACAGTCTCCCCAGCCCCTGATTCTCTTGCAGAGCACATTCTCAGTAAAGGTTGAAAGAAAGACAGAAGATGGTAGTGTGGAA
>SJYV01033267.1:436336-447828 GCA_006410875.1 Neotragus pygmaeus
GTTACCTCGAAGCTCACGCCTGCCAAGGCATAAGCCTTAAAGTCGCCTACGGTTCCTTCCACTGCAGTCAGAACGTAGCCCTCCTTCTGCGAGGACACAGTATACTCCAGGTCACTGTGCAAGGGCCCAACACTGAAAAGAAGAGACGCTGGTGATGCCTCGCTTCAAGTCCTAGAGGAAGCATCACCTGGCTCCCCAGCTTCCTTCCTGGGCTTCCCGACTGAAAATGTGGAAGTGTTAGTTGCTCAGTCGTCTTGCGACTCTTGGCAACCCCATCAACTATAGCCCACCAGGGTCCTCTGTTCATGGGATTCTCCAGGCAAGAACACTCCAGGGAAGAGTGGGTTGCCATGCCCTCCTCCAGGGGATCTTCCCAACCCAGGGATCGAACCCAGGTCTCCTGTATTGCACGCGGATTCTTTACCATCTGACTCAACATGGGCTCCCCAACTGGTCCCAACCAACTGGTTCTTAGTCATGGGCTTACCTATAGGCACCTTTGTCGTCAGTAAAGACCGTGATCAGGGGTGAACTTGCCCCCTTTTCACTGATGACGATCTCAACTCCTTCCAACTCTGGGTGGATCTGGCCTTCTAGAAACAAGCCTGCTTTCCCTTGGATCTCAATCAGCTTCCCTGGGCAGCTTTCTACACAGGAAAGAGACAAACAGAGGAAGAGAGTGGGGCTTCCCATTAAAGAAGGGCCTAAAACTGAGATATTTGAAGTTAACTCCAGTGAGGCTTTTGACTATCTCAGAATCCTCAGTAACTACAAGTGGCCCAAGCCTCTCAACATTAATGATGACCCTGTTAAACTGTCAGGAATGTTAGCAGGAACAGCCAACAAAGGTGGCTTTCCCCTGCTCCTCTTCCTCAGCCCTCACTGACCACAAGTGAGGAGAGAACCCAGTACCACAGGTCAGAGCTTGTGCAGCCAGACCTCAGAGGACCCAGCATGGAAGGTGGCTCCAGACAGGCTGCCCACTGGACAGCCACGCCCTTCAACACTCTCCTTCCAAACACACAAATGCTCAGGGTTTACTAAACCCGCAATGCTGGTAAAAGCTGCCTAAACATTCCACCAGCTCCTGGTTATCTCATCCCCGAAAGACTCTTCCATCACCCCAACGCTAAACAAACATCACGAACAGCTCAGATACATGAAGACATTTCAGACGCTTCAACCACGGATGCCGTTGCTTTTCACTGCCTTCTGGTGTCAACCTGATAACATCAAGGAAAAGCAAGTCCTTTTTCAAAAAGATCCCCAATTCTAACAGTGAGAGTCACGTTTACTGATTTAGACCTCTCACTCATTCACTCACTCATCAAACAGTAACATCTATGCGCCAACGGGGGCTGAAGATGCCTTACAAAGACGGCTTCACTATAAAACAGAATCCTGAAGGCAGGGAAAAGAACAGCTATGAAGGTGTGTCATCGGCTAGCTGAGCTGACATTTACCTCCACTGACGGTGGCTTCCATGGCAGGAGGATAAAAGAGTAGCTCTTTAGATGAAGGGGTGACGGTGATTTTCTCTCCGGACCTAAAATAATGAAGATGCTTCGATGTGGCTGGCTTTCTCCCAGCAGGAAGGACACCCGCGCAGGGGAGCCTGCAGGGAAAGCCCACCACGGGTGCTTACCGCGCCCAGTAGGAGAAGTCGTAGGAGAAGGGGCCCTCCAACTCGTCCACCAGCTCCTGCACAGGGGGCTTGGCCCTCCCCTCACTGCCGGCCCCGCCGCCGCTCCTCTCCCTCTCCTGTCTGCGGCTCTCGATCTCGGCCAGCTGCTGCTCCCTCCGCAGCTCCTGCACAGACTTCAGGGGGCCGAGGACCAGGGCGGGCTCACTGTCAATGGAAGACCTGGAAGAAAGGAGCAGCCCAGAACACGGATTCAGGGACCCCTGAGGTCGGTGGAAGTCGGACACTTCTGCAAGCAGAGATCTATCAGTTAAAAAAAACCAAGCACCTCATAAGACCCCCAACTGTGGCACAGTCTTCTTGTTTGGGATAAACAGTTTAAAAAAAAAAAAACAATAGGAAACTGAACTTCTGTGCCTTGTGGAAGCATCTGGGAGATCTGGGCTGGGATGAAATATCACTGACTTTATGATCTGAAGGAAACTGTTAACTTCCTGAAGGATGTGGAGTCCCTTCCACACTACCATCTTCTGTCTTTCTTTCAACCTTTACTGAGAATGTGCTCTGCAAGAGAATCAGGGGCTGGGGAGACTGTACAGGACAGACAGCACCCCCTAACCTGCGGAATCCACATTCTCGTGAGAAGAGGCAGATGACCAACAGAAAAATGATATCAGATGATGAGTACAATAAAGAAAACCAAAGCAGCATACAAAGAGGAGAGAGCTGGNCTGGGGAGACTGTACAGGACAGACAGCACCCCCTAACCTGCGGAATCCACATTCTCGTGAGAAGAGGCAGATGACCAACAGAAAAATGATATCAGATGATGAGTACAATAAAGAAAACCAAAGCAGCATACAAAGAGGAGAGAGCTGGGTGGGCAGGGATGGAGGAGGGGGACTGTATTCTATTAGGGACTCAGGCCTTTCTCAGAGAAGGAACGGCAACCCACTCCAGTATCCGTGCCTGGAAAATCCCATGGACGGAGGAGCCTGGTAGGTTACAGTCCATGGGATCGCAAAGAGTCGGACATGACTGAGCAAATTCACTTCAATTCACTTCTACTAAGATCACCCTGATTCCACATGAACAACACAGAGGTCAGACAGGAAGCCACAGCAACAAAACNCTAACATTGCCAAAAACTCCAACCAAAACTCTTCACCTTTTTTTTTTCTTTTTGGTAAATACTGGCATGGTTCATCATATTATTTTGCACGTAATTTACGTTTGATGCCACTAATTGTGAAAATGCTTATAAGTCAAAAGTTCTGATTTTGTTTCTGCCTGCTAAAGAGAAATTATCTACACTAGAAAATATAGTCAAGCCAGGAAAACTTGTGTTCCACTCCCTGGGCTATATGTGACCCTGGGTAAGTAAATTAAGCAAGCTCTTTGAGTTTCAATTTCCTCAACCATAAAATGAAGATAATAATACTGCCTTACAAAGTAAGCATAAGGATTAAATAAAGTAATGAATATAAAACATCAAACTCAGTGTAAGTCCTCAATGAATTATTGCTGCTACTGCTGCTACTGTTGTTAAAAGCTTTGAAGATGAGGTTGAAAATTCTAATACCTTCACTTTGAATTAATTCTGTTGGGTGAAACTTTGGTATAAACATTATACTACTCTCCTATTACCCCAATTTATATCAATTTTAGCAGCCATGATCTATGAACCCCTGTACTTTGCCAGAAGTGTCAAAGTCTGACAAGTCAGATGCTTGTCTTGCATCATCTTTGTTTCTTTCAGCTCTGAAAGAAATTATATTCTGCATTTTGTAGGTGAAGAAATGTAACTTAGAGCTTGAATGACTTGTCAAAGATCATACCATTGATAAATAGCAAATTTGAAATTCGAGTTTAATCTTATCATCAAATGCCTATTCCTGCACACACATAAAAACTCACTTGGTATTGCCAGATTTTTAAATATTTGGACAAGTTTGAAATGGCATTGCATTGTGATTTACATTTTCTTCTTTTATTGTTATTACTAATGAGCCTGTGTATTTTTAGTATTTATTGGTCAATCATGTTTCCTCATCAGTGATATGTGCTTTTATCTTTTGCTCATTTCCTATTGAATTGTCTTTTTACCATTAAATTTGTGGCCTTTTTATATATTCTAGGTACTAATCACTTTTGTTGCAAGTAATTTCTTCCAACTTATGGCCTATATAATCATTTCTCTTTAATTAAAAAAATAAGCCTAAGGACTTAATTAGTTTTAGTGTAGTCAAATGTGTAAAATTTCATTATGATTTGCCTATTAGGAATTTTCTTCTATTCTAAACTCATTGAGATAGCCTCCTATATTGTCTTCAAATTTTTTTTAAGTGTTCTCTTTGCCTTTAAAGCTTTCACTCAAGAACAATCAATTTTTATGTATGGTGTGAGGTAGGAATCTATTATCATATTTTTCCCTCAACAGATAGTCAATTATCTTGACACTATCCTAGTAAATCCTTTTGCTATTGATCTTCAGTGTTGGTTCTGTCTAGATCAGTACACATATGAATATGTTGATTTCTAGTCTGATTTCTATTCATTCATCTATTTGTCTGTTACATTGCTAAAACCACACTATCCTACAAAGAATGGATTTATAATATATCTTGATATATAGCAAAGAAAACTTCCCCCACTGATTCTTTTTCAAGAATGTTTTATCTCTTGTTGACCTTTTACTCTTGCACAAAAATTTTACAAAGAGTGAATTTGAATTCCAAACCAGGATAGTGTTAAGTGTTAAATTTCAAATTGTAAATTTTCCCTGTGTTCCACCAGGATTCAAGTCAAGACTGGCATGAAGTTTCACTATTTTGCTCTGTAAGAGTTTCTTCTAATTCTTTCAGTGAACATATTATTTCATAAACCAACCATTATGCATGTGGTCTTCTATTCAGTCTTCACTATTCTTAGACCTCAAACTATGTCTCCTGCCCACCATGCAATGTCTTGTTAAAATACAGTTACTAAATCAGTAAATATTAACCACAAACTAAACCTGCTGTCCCAAAATAGGAGAGACAGACAAAGAGAATCACAAGTTACTGGAGGTGAAATCTCTGAACAGAATCCTCCATAAAAACCAAAGCTGGGATAGGAAAATCTTAACTGTAACTGACAAGTTTCTGGAGTCTCAATGATGAAAACCCTCAGTTCAGTTCAGTTGCTCAGTCATGTCCGACTCTGCAACCCCATGGACTGAAGCACGCCAGGCCTCCCTGTCCATCACCAATTCCTGGAGTTCACCCAAACTCGTGTCCATTGAGTTGGTGATGACTCTCACATCCATACATGACTACTGGAAAACCATAGCCTTGACTAGAAGNAGTCATGTCCGACTCTGCAACCCCATGGACTGAAGCACGCCAGGCCTCCCTGTCCATCACCAATTCCTGGAGTTCACCCAAACTCGTGTCCATTGAGTTGGTGATGACTCTCACATCCATACATGACTACTGGAAAACCATAGCCTTGACTAGAAGGACTTTGTTGGCAAAGTAATGTCTCTGCTTTTTAATATGCTGTCTAGGTTGGTCATAACTTTTCTTCCAAGAAGTAAGTGTCTTTTTTTTCATGGCTGCAATAACCATCTGCAGTGATTTTGGAGTATAAAAAACAAAATCTGCCAGTTTCCACTGTTTCCCCATCCATTTGCCATGAAGTGATAGGACCCGATGCCATGATCTTAGTTTTCTGAATGTTGAGCTTTAAGCCAACTTTTCCCCTCTCCTCTTTCACTTTCATCAAGAGGCTCGTTAGTCCTTCTTTGCTTTCAGCCATAAGTGTGGTGTCATCTGCATATCTGAGATTATTGATATTTCTCCTGTCAATCTTGATTCCAGTTTATGCTTCATCCAGTCCATCATTTCTCATGATGTACTCTGCATCTGTTGTTCCATGTCCAGTTCTAACTGTTGCTTGTCGACCTGCATTCAGATTTCTCAAGAGGCTCAGGTTGAAAACCCTGAGAAGTAAAATTTTCAGGCTGTGGGGGGCCTCAGTCATAGGGAAACCCCAGCACATTTGTGAGTTTTATCTCCAAGTGCTCCACCAGGTCCTCCCATTGAATATAGGAGAAAAATTCCTTCATGTTTCCAGCAGAAGGAAAGGAAAAGAAACCATTTTGAAATATTCCAGAGAATTCTTCAGCACATTCTGCCTTCAAGTGAACATACTTTTCCAGAGCCTAACATACCTAGAGGAAGAGAAATACACAACGCCAGTCCTTTCTAGCCATTCTGCCATGCCTAAAAAGTGGGTGGGGATACAAACTGGAAAGTATTAGTGAAGCTCACAGTCCAAAAGCACAGGTTCACCTAATGTAGATCATCAGTTGAGAACTAATATTAGGACTTCAGAATGCTTCCCCTCCTCCAACACCTTACCACTACATACCAAAAGCCTATTTACTACAGTTTCTTCTAGCCATTACATCATGTCCCCACTGTACCAGAAACTTATGATGCATACTAAAAAGCAAATAGGCACAGTTTGAAGAAACTGAACAAGCATCAGAATCAGAATCATATGTGACAAGAAAGTGGGAATCATCAGAATGGGAACTTTTAATTAATTAATTATTACATAATTAATATACTAAGGATTTTTAAAAGAAAAAATAAACAACATGCAAGAACAGATGGATAATATAAGTTTAGAAACAAACATTCTAAGAAAGAAAGAAATTCTAGAGATTAAAACACTAACAGAAATTAAAAATGTTTTTTTATCTCATTAGTAGAAAATAAATATATAGCTGAATAAAGAATCTCTGAACTTGATGATATAAAAATAAGAATTTTCAAAATGGAATACTGAAAAGAAAAGAGAAAAGGGATAGAAAAAAAATAACAGAATATCCAACAACTGTGGGAAAACTGTAAAAGGTATAACAGACATGTAATGGGAATACCAGAAGGAGAAGAAAGGAACTGAAGCAATATGTGAAGCAATCACTGAGAATTTCCAAGTATTACTGTCAGACACCAAAACACAGATCAAAGAAGCTTAGAGAACACAAAGCAGAACAAATGCCAAAAAAGAATACATCTCAGCATATAATTTTTAAATCACAGAAATGAAAAGATGAAGAAAAATTCTGAAAAGAACCCACAAGAAAAAATGTATCACAAATAGTGAAGCAAAGATAAGAATTACATCTGATTACTTCTCAGAAAGCAGCCATGAAATTAAAAGACGCTTGCCCCTTGGAAGGAAAGTTATGACCAACCTAGACAGCATACTAAAAAGCAGAGATGTTACTTTGTCAACAAAGGTCTATCTAGTCAAGGCTATGGTTTTTTCCAGTGGTCATGTATGGATGTGAGAGTTGGTCTGTGAAGAAAGCTGGGCGCTGAAGAATTGATGCTTTTGAACTGTGGTGCTGGAGAAGACTCTTGAGAGTCCCTTGGACTGAAAGGACTCTCCAACCAGTCCATCCTAAAGGAGACCAGTCCTGGGTGTTCATTGGAAGGACTGATATTGAAGCTGAAACTCCAAAACTTTGGCCACCTGATGGGAAGAGCTGACTCATTTGAAAAGACCCTGATATTGGGAAAGATTGAAGGCAGGAGAAGGGAATGACAGAGGATGAAATGGTTGGATGGCATCACCAACTCGATGAACATGGGTTTGGGACTCCAGGAGGTGGTGATGGACCGGGAGGCCTGGTGTGCTGCAGTTCACGGGGTTGCAAAGAGTTGGAGATGACTGAGCAACTGAACTGAACCGAACTGACTCCTCAGAAACCATGCGAGCGAGAAGAAAGTGGATGAAATATTTAAGTTGTTGAGAAGAAAAACCTACCAACCTATAATTCTGTATCTTGCAAAAGTATCCTTCAAAAGTGAAGGAGAAATAGACTTTCTCAGACAAGCAAAAATTGAGAAAATCTGTTGCCAGTAGATCTTCCCTGCAAGAAATGTTTTTAAAAAGAGTTCTTCAAAGAAGAAAGTGATATAGATCAGAAACTCAGATCTGCAAACAGGGACAACATGAAAGCATAAATAAGTGAAGATAAAATAAAAACATGTACTGTCTTTTTTACTCTCAACTGAACCAACAGATAAGTTTATTGAAAAAATGATAGCAAAAATATATTCAATTATGAAAGTTTGTGTTTATGTATAAAGGCACCTATGTATACTTAGATCAATGAAGTGAATGACAGTAATGATACANGGAATTCCATCACCCCCACTGGCTTTGTTCATAGTGATGCTTCCTAAGGGCCACTTGACTTCACATTCCAGGATGCCTGGCTCTAGGTGAGTGATCACACCATCATGATTGTCTGGGTCGTGAAGATCTTTTTTGTACAATTCTTCTGTGTATTCTTGCCAACTCTTCTTAATATCTTGAGAACATTACATAATGGTAAATGAATCAATACTTCAAAAATATATGGCAATCTTTAATGTAGGTATTGTGTGTGCCTAACAACAGAGGATCAAAATATATGGAACAAAAACTATAGAAATGCATGGAGAAACAGATGAACCCACCATTATGGTTGGGAATTTTAACACCTTTTTATCAGAAATGAAGATATCCAACAGGCAAAAACAGTAAATACATAGTTGAATTCCAACATAGTTTTGGAAGTCCTAGCCACAGCAATCAGAGAAGAAAAAGAAATAAAAGGAACTCAGATTGGAAAAGAAGAAGTAAAACTCTCACTGTTTGCAGATGACATGACCCTCTACATAGCAAACCCTAAAGGCATACCAGAAAATTACTAGTAATTTTACTAATTACTAGTATGTTACTAATCAATATAGTAAAGTTGCAAGATATAAAATTAATACACAGAAATCCCTTGTATTCCTATGCACTAACAATGAAAAAACAGAAAGAGAAATTAAAGAAACAATCCCATTCACCATTGCAACAAAAAAGAATAAAATACTTAGGGATTAATTTACCTAAATAAACAAAAGACCTATACATAGAGAACTATGAAACTATAAAACACTTTTGAAAGAAAACAAAGATGACACAAATAGATGGGGAAATATACAATGTTTGTATACTGGAAGAATCAATATAGTGAAATGAGTATACCACCCAAAGCAATCTATAGATTCAACACAATCCCTATCAAACTACCAATGGTATCTGTCACAGAACTAGAACAAATAATTTCACAATTTGTATAGAAACACAAAAAACCTCGAATAGCGAAAGCAACCTTGAGAAAGAAGAATGGAACTGAAGGAATCAACCTTCCTGACTTCAGACTATACTACAAACCTACAGTCATCAAGAAAGTATAGTACTGGCACAAAAACAGAAATCTAGATCAATGGAACAAAATAGAAAGCCCAGTGATAAATCCACACACCTATGGACACCTTATCTTTGACAAAGGAGGCAAATATACAATAGAGAAAAGACAATCTCTTTAACAAGTAGTGCTGGGAAAATTGGTCAACCATGTATAAAAGAATGAAACTAGAACACTTTCTAATACCATACACAAAAATGAACTCAAAATGGATTAAAAATCTAAATATAAGACCAGAAACTATAAAACTCTTAGAGGAAAACATAATCAGAACACTCTTTGACATAAATCACAGCAAGATCCTCTATGACCCACCTCCCAGAGTAATGAAAATAAAAACAAACAAGTGGGACCTAATTAAATTTAAAAGCTTTTGCACAATGAAGGAAACTATAAGCAAGGTGAAAAGGCAGCCTTCAGAATGGGAGAAAATAAGAGCAAATGAAACAACTGACAAAGATTTTATCTCCAAAATATACAAGCAGCTCATGCAGCTCAGCACCAGAAAAATGAACAACTCAATCAAAAAGTGGATCAAAGAACTAAACAGACATTTCTCCAAAGACATACAGATGGCTAATANGAGCAAAGGAAACAACTGACAAAGATTTTATCTCCAAAATATACAAGCAGCTCATGCAGCTCAGCACCAGAAAAATGAACAACTCAATCAAAAAGTGGATCAAAGAACTAAACAGACATTTCTCCAAAGACATACAGATGGCTAATAAACACATGAAAAGATGCTCAACATCACTATTAGATGAAAGCAAATCAAAACGACATGAGATATCGTCTCACACCTGCCAGAACTGTTGCCATCAAAAAGTCTACAAACAATAAATGCTGGTGAGGGTACGGAGAAAAGGGAACCCTTTTGCATTGCTAGAGGGAATGCAAACTGATACAGCTGCTGTGAAACATGGTATGGAGATTTCTTAAAAAAAAAAACAAACTGGAAATAGAACTGCCATACAACCCAGCAGTTCCAATGCTGGGCCTACACACTGAGGAAACCAGAAATGAAAGAGACACATGTACCCCAGTGTTCATTGCGGCACTGTTTACAATAGCTAGAACATGGAAGCAACCCAGATGTCCATTGGCAGATGAATGGATAAGGAAGTTGTGGTATGTATACACAATGGAATATTACTCAGCCATAAAAGGAATACATTTGAGTCAGTTCTATTGAGGTGGATGAAACTGGAGCCTATTACCGAGAGTGAAGTAAGTCAGAAAGAGAAACATCAATACAGTATACTAACGCAAATATATGGAATTTAGAAAGGTGGTAATGACAATCCTATATGCAAGGCAGCAAAAGAGACATTGATGTAAAGAACAGACTTTTGGACTATGTGGGAGAAGGCAACGGTGGGATGATTTGAGAGCATAGCATTGAAACATGTATATTACCATATATAAAACAGATGACCAGTGCAAGTTTGATGCATAAAGCAGGGCACTCAAAGTCGGTGCTCTGGGACAATCCAGAGGGATGGAGTGAGGAGGAATGAGGGAAGGAGAGTCAGGATAGTGTGACACATGTGCACTGGTAGCTGATTCATGTTGATGTATGGCAAAAAAATACCACAATATTATAAAGTAATTATCTTCCAATTAAAATAAATTAATTTTTTAAAAAATAGTTGAATTCAACAACACCATAAATCTACTAACAAAATTGACATCTATAGACTTCATCCAACATCAGCATATTATATAGTTTTCTCATCTGCACAGGAAATATTCACCAAAATAANTCTTCCAATTAAAATAAATTAATTTTTTAAAAAATAGTTGAATTCAACAACACCATAAATCTACTAACAAAATTGACATCTATAGACTTCATCCAACATCAGCATATTATATAGTTTTCTCATCTGCACAGGAAATATTCACCAAAATAAACCACTTCTAGTTTATAAAAAACACTTTGATTTGAAAAAATGGAAATCATACAGTATCTGCACTCAGACCACAGTAGAATTAAACTAGAAAAGAATACCCAAGAATAATTGGAAAACCCCCAGATACTTGAAGGTTAAACAAAGTTCTAAATAACACATGAGTCAAGTAAAAAGTTTGAAAGAATTTGTTAACATTTTCACTAAAAGAAAATAAAATACAACTTTCCAAAATCTGTATGTGCAGCAAAACCAGTGTTTAGAGAGAGCAAATTTTTAGTCTTGAGTACATACACTAGTAAACAAGAAAGATCTGAAATTAATAAATTAAGGTTCTACTTAGGACACTAGAAAAATTCAGTTCAGTTCAGTCACTCAGTCATGTCCAACTCTTTGCAACCCCATAAATCACAGCATGCCAAGGCTCCCTGTCCATCACCAACTCCCGGAGTTTTCTCAAACTCATGTCCATCGAGTCGGTGATGCCATCCAGCCATCTCATCCTCTGTCGTCCCCTTCTCCTCCTGCCCCCAATCCCTCCCAGCATCAGAGTCTTCTCCAATGAGTCCACTCTTCACATGAGGTGGCCAAAGTACTGGAGTTTCAGCTTCAGCATCAGTCCTTCCAAAGAACA
>SJYV01033267.1:453380-478619 GCA_006410875.1 Neotragus pygmaeus
TCTGAGTTAAATTCACCCATTCCAGTCCATTTTAATTCGCTGATTCCTAGAATGTCAATGTTCACTCTTGCCATCTCCTATTTGACCACTTCCAATTTGCCTTGATTCATGGACCTAACATTCCAGGTTCCTATGAAATATTGCTCTTTACTCATCGGACCTTGCTTCTATCACCAGTCACATCCACAACTGGGTATTGTTTTTGCTTTGGCTCCATCCCTTCATTCTTTCTGGAGTTATTTCTCCACTGATCTCCAGTAGCATATTGGGCACCTACTGACCTAGGGAGTTCCCCTTTCAGTATCCTATCATTTTGCTTTTTCACACTGTTCATGGGGTTCTCAAGGCAAGAATACTGAAGTGGTTTGCCATTCCCTTCTTCAGTGGACCACATTCTCTCAGACCTCTCCACCATGACCCGCCCATCTTAGGTGGCCCCACACAGCATGGCTTAGTTTCACTGAGTTAGACAAGGCAGTGGTCCATGTGATCAGATTGACTAGTTTATGATTTCAGTGCGTCTGCCCTCTGATGCCCTCTTGCAACACCTACTATCTTACTTGGGTTTCTCATACGTTGGATGTGGGGTATCTCTTCATGGCTGCTTCAGCAAAGCACAGCCACTGCTCCTTACTTTGGACGAGAGGTATCTCCCCATGGCCACCCCTCCTGACCTTGAACATGCAAATTAAATCCAAAGTAAGCAGAAGAAAAGGTATAATAAAAAAGAGTCAAAATCAGTGAAATTAAAAAAACAGAAAATCATTAGAAAACAACAACAAAGAAAAAAACTGTTTCATTGAAAGTTTTAATAAAATCAACAAGCCACTAACTAGACTAAGGAAACTAGGACACAAAGTATACATCAGAAATGAAAAGAGGGAACATCACTACAGATTCCATAGACTTTAAAAGGACATTAAAGGAATATTATAAGCAACTCTATATCCACAAATATGAATAAATTAAATGGAGTAATTATTTGGCAAAGATATAATTTGCCAAAATCCATAAAGAAAAGGTAGATGATCTAAAATGGACTATAGATATAGTCAGTATCAAAGAAACTAAACCAATACTTGATAACCTTCCAGAACAAAACCAACCAGGCCCAGGTAGCAGGTTCCCTGGTGGATTTTGTCAAACACTTATGGAAAGATTTGTACCAATTCTCAACTATCTCTTCCAGAAGATATGACCAGGAAAAAATACTTTTAAACTCATCTTATGAAGCAGGCATTACCCTAATTTCAAACTAAAACAAAGACATTACAAAAAAAAAAAAAAAAAGCTCAAAACAACAAAAACTATGATCAATCTCTCTCATGAACATAGATGTAAAATCCTCAACATAATATCAGCAAGTTGAATCTAGCAATGTATTAAGAGACTAGTCAAGGCTATGGTTTTTCCAGTGCTCATGTATGGATACGAGAGTTGGACTGTGAAGAAAGCTGAGCACCGTAGAATTGATGCTTCTGAACTGTGGTGCTAGAGAAGACTCTTGAGAGTCCCTTGGACTGCAAGGAGATCCAACCAGTCCATTCTGAAGGAGATCAGCCCTGGGTGTTCTTTGGAAGGAATGATGCTAAAACTGAAACTCCAGTACTTTGGCCACCTCATGCGAAGAGTTGACTCATTATTAAAGGCTGATGCCTGAAGGGATTGGGGGCAAGAGGAGAAGGGGACGACAGAGGATGAGATGGCTGGATGGCATCACCGACTCGATGGACATGAGTTTGAGTGAACTCTGGGAGATGGTGATGGACAGGGAGCCCTGGTGTGCTGCGTTTCATGGGGTCACAAAGAGTCGGACACGACTGAGTGACTGAACTGAACTGAACTGAATGATCAAATGGGATTTATTCTAAGTATTCCATGATTGCTCTATATTTGAAAGTCAATTAATGTAACTCATCATATCAACAGGCTAAAAATATAAAATTACATGATCAAAGGACGCATAAAAATTCATGTGACAAAATCCAATCTCCACTCATGATAAAAAACAAAAAACACTCAGAAAACTAGGAATAACAAGAAACTTCCTCACCTTGATAAATAATACTTATAATAAAAACCTACAGGAAACATTATATTTTATGAGAAACCTGAAGCTTTCCCACTAAGATCAGGTTTAATGTAAGGATGTCCCATTTCACAACTCCTTTTTAACATTAAAATGGAAGTTCTAGCTAAAGCAATAAGAAAACAAACAAAAAAAAGCATGCAGCTTAGGAAGGAACAAACAAATTTGTCTTTTTCTCAGATAACATGATCACCTGGGTAAAAAAAATCTTAAAGAACTGACAAAATCGCCTGCAAGTAATAAGTAGTTATAGCAAGATTTTCAGATACAAGTTGAATATACAAAAGTCAATTGCTTCCTACATACCAGCAATAAATAACTGGAGTTTGAATTTTAAAACACATTACCATGTATATCAGCATCCAAAGAAATGAAATATTTGAGTTTATACTCAACAAAATATGTTATACTAACATATTCTTATATACTAACATTTTGTTATACTAACAAAATATGTATGAGTCCTATATGAGGAAACCTATTAAGCTTAAATCAAATATACCAAAGAACTAAATAAATGGAGAGACAGTCTATATTCATGGATAGACAGACACAGTATTTTCAAGATGTCAGTTCTTCCCTCCTTGATTTACAGATTGTTTTCCAGTCAAAATCCCAGCAAATTATTTTAGCTATATCAACAAACTAATCCTAGGGTTTATATAGAGAGACAAAAGATCCAGAATATCCAACTCAGTCTTAAAAGAGAAGAGCAAAGCTGGAGGACTAACACTATCCAACTTCAAGATTTACTATAAAGCTATAGAACTCAAGTCAGTGTGGTATTGGGGGGAAAAAGAGACAAATAGATAAATGAAACAGAACAGAGAACCCAGAATAGACCCACATAAAAATAGTCAACTAATCTCTGACAAAGTAGCTAATCAACACAATAGAGCAAAGGTAGTCTTTTCTATAAATGGTATTGAAATAACTGGACACACACAAACATACACACAAATCTAGACACAGACCTTACAACAAAATAATAAACTCAAATGGATAATCGACCTAGGTATAAAACAAAAAGCTATAATATTCCTACAAGATAACAAACTATGTTGCTACAATGGTAGATTAATGTCACTAAATATTTGTCAAAACCCATAAGATATACTTGGATAGCAAGGAGATCAAACCAGTTAGTCCTAAAGGAAATCAATTGTGAACGCTGAAGTTGAAGCAGCAAAACTTTGGCCACTTGATGCAAAGAGATGACTCATTGGAAAAGACCCTGATGCTGGGAAAGACTGATGGTAGGATAAGGGGTGACAGAGGATGATATGTTTGTATGGCATCACAAACTCAATGGAGACGAGTTTGAGTAAATTCTGGAGATAGTGAAAAACAGGGAAGCCTAGTGTGCTGCAGTCTGTGGAGTCACAAAGAGTTGGACATGACTTAGTGACTGAAAAATAATAAGATATACAACACCAAGAGAGGACTCTAATATAAACTGTGGACTTTGAATATTAATAACATGCCCTTGTAGTTCACTGATTGGATCATGTGGTGTTGGGATGTTGATGGTGGGGTAAAGTATGAATTTGTAGGGAAAGGGAATATATGGGGTATCCATACTTCTCAGTTTTGCTGTGACCCTAAAGCTGATTTTATAAAATAAAGTTTATTAATAAAAGAAAAAAATTTAATTTACATAACTGTTTAAAAGATCCTCTAATGAATGTAACGTTAGTAGGCAAACTTTTGAGAAGAAATATGATATTGGCATAGACTTAAAATATTTCCCCCAATATCTCTCAATTGAAAAGGAAAACCCAGTAACTTTCTGGTGAAGAAAAACAGCAAATTCTACCTTAGTCAAATTATCAAGATTAGCATCACCAGTAATAAAACATCAACATTGTACCCCCTGATTGGATGAAATGAGAAAGATAACACATTACGTCTATAGTATGTTTGCTTAAATGCTTATAATTTCACTCTGATCTTGAGGAAACATCAAACAAACTCAATTTGGGACACATTCTATATAATAACCAGTCATTCCTCATTAAAAGTGTCAAGGCTATGAAATAAAAGCAAAGAGAGAAAATTTCAAAGGAAGCACAACTAAATGTGTTGTGGGATCCTTGACTGAATCCTGGAACAGAAAAAGAACATGAAGGGGAAAAAAAAAAAAACTGGTGAAAGTTGGAAAACTCTATAGTTCAGTTGGGCTTCCCTGGTGGTTCAGATGGTGAAGACTCTACCTGAAATGCAGGATACCCGTTTCAACCCCTGGGTCAGGAAGATCTGCTGGTGAAGGGAATGGTAATCCATTCCAGTATTCTTGCCTGGAGAATTCCATGGACAGAGGAGCCTGGCAGGCTACAGACCACGGGGTCTCAGAATCAGACATGACTGAGCAACTAACACTGCCTAGTTCAGTTAACAGCAATGTGCCAATATTAATTTCCTGATTTTATTCCCTGTATTACCATTATATAAGTTGTTAAAAGTAGAGGAAGCTAAGGGAAACTGGTTGGAAGGATATATGTTAACTCTCTGTTCTATTTTTGCAATCTTTCTGTAAATTTTAAATTCTTTCAAAATAAAAAAGAATTTTAAACACCTGTTTGTTATTGTTTGTTTTCAGTTTCTCTTGTTTAAGAGTATCAGCTGTTCTGGGTAGGGTTTCTCTGATCATCTCATCCACCATATTCCCAAATTTGAAAGCCAAGTCTTAACATTTTAAAGACATATTTATCATCTTTCTCTCCCAAGCCTATTTTGGGATATCCTTTGCCTGCTATAATTTAAGAACACGTTCTTTTTCTACATTTTATATCTCCTACAGAATCCATCTTAATTTTAGCTTCTGAAGCTTATTCTGCTATTCTTTTATAAATTATTTACCTGAATCACAGAATCAGGTGCTAACTTCATTAGAATTGGGGTTAGACAATCAGGACCAGCAATTCAGTTTGATTACTTAAACCTGTGTTGGCCTTAGCAAGACCCTTAGCCCCTATGAATGAAGATAATAATAATGCTAGTACCTGGACGCATATCTCTAAAATTATGAGAACCAGCTTTCTCTTTTCCCCTGGATTCCCTAACATCATTTTCTCTGCATTTTTCCCACTTCTCTAATTTTTCACTCCCAATCTCTTATTCCTCAGCCTACTACTTAAAAACCAGTCTTTTCAAAGGTTCCATCCCCTTTACTCTTAAAAAAATGTGCATTTTCTTTTCCTTGGCTATTAACTCCCTCTCTGAGCTTCAACTAATCAATTTACTAATGACTCTAAACCTACTTTCTTAGATCTTGCTCCCAGTCTTCACATTTATATATACAAGCACCTTCTGGTTATCCCCATTTGGCTGTATCATAAGTGTTTCAATCAAAACATGTTCTAAACTGAACTTTTTATGGCTCTCAAAAATTTAACTCTCCAGTATCTATACTGTTGAACATAAGGGACTGCTTAATTAAACAGTGAAAATATCCATAGAATACAATGCAATCATTTTAATTAATGCACAAATAAATATTTACTAATGTGGAAGATATTGTCACCATATTGTTCATTTTTAAAAGCAAGCTAAAAAACAGTGTGTGTAATATGCTTTATTTACAGAACAAATTTGAACACATCTCTCTCCAGACTAATTACTTTAAATGACACTCTATAATCCACAAAATAAATCCTGACAAAAAATTAAAAGGTTTCATAATGAAAGCCCTACTTCTCACTCTAGATTCCTCTACACACACACACACACACACACACACACACACACACACACACGCTATTTCATTCATATGCATATTTGCATACTCCATCTTGGAATAGTTTTTCTCTCTGGCAACCTCTGAAGCCTTCATTGGGTCCAACTCCCTGGGACCCATTTTCTCCAAATAGGATTAATTATTTTTCTGTACTATTTTTGCACCTTGTCTTTATAGCTACTAGTGCATCAGTTCAGTTCAATCACTCAGATGTGTCTAAAACTTTGTGACACCATGGACTGCACTATGCCAGGCTTCCCTGCTACTGCTACTGCTAAGTCACTTCAGGCGTGTCCGACTCTGTGCGACGCCATAGACAGCAGCCCACCAGGCTGCCCCATCCCTGGGATTCTCCAGGCAAGACCACTGGAGTGGGGTGCCATTTCCTTCTCCAATGCATGAAAGTGAAAAGTGAAAGTGAAGTCGCTCAGTCATGTCCGACTCTTCGTGACCCCATGGACTGTAGCCTACCAGGCTCCTCCATCCATGGCATTTTCCAGGCAAGAGTACTGGAGTGGGGTGCCATTGCCTTCTCCTATCCATCACCAACTCCTGGAGCTTACTCAAACTCACGTCCATCGAGTCAGTGACTCCATCCAACCATCTCATCTTCTGTCATCCTTTTCTCCACTTGCCTTCAATTTTTACCAGCATCAGGGTCTTTTCCAATGAGTCAGTTCTTCACATCAGGTGGCCAAAATATTGAAGCTTCGGCTTTAGCATCAGTCCTTCCAATGAACATTCAGGACTGATCTCCTTTAGGATTGCCTGGTTGGATCTCCTTGCAGTCCAAGGGATCTCAAGAGTCTTCTCCAACAGCAGAGTTCAAAAGCATCAATTATTTGCCACAAGCTTTCTTTATAGTCCTGCTCTCACATCCATACATGACTATTGGAAAAACCATAGCTTTGACTAGGTGGACCTTTGTTGGCAAAGTAATGTCTCTGCTTTTTAATATTCTATCTAGGTTGGTTATAGCTTTCCTTCCAAGGAGCAACCATCTTTTAAATTCATGGCTGCAGTCACCATCTGCAGTAANGAAGTGAGAAATAGATTTAAGGGCTTAGATCTGATAGATAGAGTGCCTGATGAACTACGGATGGAGGTTCATGACATTGTACAGGAGAAAGGGAGCAAGACCATCCCCAAGAAAAAGAAATGCAAGAAAGCAAAATGGCTGTCTGGGGAGGCCTTACAAACAGCTGTGAAAAAAAGAGAAGTGAAAAGCAAAGGAGAAAAGGAAAGATATACCCATTTGAATGCAGAGTTCCCAAGAATAGCAAGGAGAGATAAGAAAGCTTTCCTCAGTGATCAGTGCAAAGAAATAGGGGAAAACAACAGAATGGGAATGACTAGAGATCTCCTCAAGAAAATTAGAGATACCAAGGGAACATTTCATGCAAAGACGGACTCAATAAAGGACAGAAATGCTATGGACCTAACAGAAGCAGAAGCTATTAAGAAGAGGTGGCAGCAATACACAGAAGAACTGTACAAAAATGATCTTCACCACCCAGATAATCACTCATCTAGAGCCAGACATCCTGGAGTATGAGGTCAACTGGACCTTAGGAAGCATCACTACACACAAAGCTAGTGGAGGTGATGGAATTCCAGTTGAGCTATTTCAAANTTGATATTTCTCCCAGCAATCTTGATTCCAGCTTGTGCTTCAGTGCTTCATTCAGCCTGGCATTTCACATATAGGTATAAGAATACTTCTTAGGGATTCCCAAACACTCTTTTCCTAGGTTTGTTGTGTTCTAATTGTAATTGCTCATAAGAATATCTTTGAGTCATGGATCTCTTTAACAGTTGATTTCTGTGAAAGATTTTGCTTTCCTTAAATAAATTCTGCAAAGTCCTGACCATGACTAGATCCCTGACTTTCCTGCACATATGACTGCACTGTCTCTTCAGGGATACAGGGATACAAGCCCAAATGCTTTGATGAGTAGAGTCCTTTCTTGAAATGGGAAGAGCTGAAATGGAACCCATTTGTACAGGGCCTTGAGACTTCCTGCATCTCACCTTTTGATCATCCCCAGGGGCTTCCTTTCCTTTATCATGCAGTGTGGTTTAGCAGATGGTGCTACTGGTAAAGAACACACCTGCCAATGCAGGAGATATAAGAGACACCAGTTTGGTCCCTCATCTGGAAGGTCTCCTGGAGGAGGGCATGGCAACCCACTCTAGTATTCTTGCCTAGAAAATCCAATGGACAGAGGAGCCTGGCAGGCTACAGTTCATGGAGTCGCAAAGAGTTGGGCACGAGTGAAGCAACAAGGCACATGTTCAGATCAGTAGTAGCAGCTCAGAAGTTCATTAACAGGCTTACTAGTTAATCTCTTCCACCCAGAACCAAGTAGATTATATGAGTGCAATACAGAGCAGGGTTTCTGCTTCAATCACAATGAATATTAGAAACTACAGGTCTTGTAGAACCACCAGAGCCCTCTCTCCTCCCTGCCAACCTAGACACAGCCTAGAGCACACCTACCTTCAAGGCATACATTTATCCTCTAGGTTTTCATAAAATTTAGAATTTTAAGATGTTTTTGCTGCATTCTATTCTTCTGTGAACTGGTATGATTTGTTTCTCCATGCCTATGAAACTGTTTCTTTCCTTAAAAACAATTCACATGAAAATATACTTACCAGCTTTTATTGCTTTCTGAAATTATTTATTTATATTTTAATTTATAAATATGCTACTGTTACTTAATGCCTATGGGCACATTTGCAAAACTAAAATCATAACTTAAAAAATAAGATAAATATCATGCAACATGTGGTTTAGAATAAAAAAGAGAGCATTGTCTCTGCCTCTGTTAAACCCCTGTCATGCAAACATCTAAAAAAAACAAATGGATAGTATACTATGTCGCCAAGAAATGTCAGTGTTTCCTCAAATCAATACCATGAACCACTTCAAGGGTGCAAAACTTCNTGTGGTTTAGAATAAAAAAGAGAGCATTGTCTCTGCCTCTGTTAAACCCCTGTCATGCAAACATCTAAAGAAAACAAATGGATAGTATACTATGTCACCAAGAAATGTCAGTGTTTCCTCAAATCAATACCATGAACCACTTCAAGGGTGCAAAAATTTTTCCTACAAAGTGTCAGGGTGATTACTTTGAAAACTCAACATTCGCAGTGCTAGAACCTAGACTTCTACAGTCTTCCATGTATTCTACCCCGCAAAGCTTAATAATACAAATACTACTTGTAAATGACACATACACCAGTTCTCAATAAAGAAACAGTTGGTTTCTTTCAACATGCATATCATTGAATTCCCATCTCTTTTGCTTTCCTTGTATTATTCACCATTCCTGGAATCCCCCCTCTCTCTTTTTCCTTCATCTTTGCTTGTGTTTTCTTTCTATCTAAGGAAACATTGATAGAAATTTTACTTTATGTTACTGTAGATGTTTGTGTGTGTTGGATAATTTGCAAAGTAGTGAAAAATACACCTCAGTGTTCATTTGCTAACCTTTCTGATTCCAATGTACAAATTAAAAGTTATGAAATGAGCATTTGGAAAGCATAATTTTGTATAAAGTTTCCATGGATTATATCTCCTAATAAATCCTATAAAGAAATCATACAGACAGTTATCTGAAGATAAATACATAGCTCTAAGAAAATATACATCTAATAGGAAAAAATGTATGCATTTTTTCCATAGAATCCTAAGAGAAAAGTTAAATAAAATTTAGTAAGAATCTATTGCAGGCTACTATGTAATCAGCTATACCTGAAAGAAAGAACAGAACAAGTTGAAAATGAGATTCTTTTCCTTGAAGGGCTTACAATGCTACTAGAGAAAAGGTANTCCATAGAATCCTAAGTTAAGAGAAAAGTTAAATAAAATTTAGTAAGAATCTATTGCAGGCTACTATGTAATCAGCTATACCTGAAAGAAAGAACAGAACAAGTTGAAAATGAGATTATTTTCCTTGAAGGGCTTACAATGCTACTAGAGAAAAGGTAAACAATCCTCTCTGCTGCTGCTGCTGCTGCTGCTGCTGCTAAGTTGCTTCAGTCGTGTCTGACTCTGTGTGACCCCAAAGACAGCAGCCCACCAGGCTCCCCTATCCCTGGGACTCTCCAGGCAAGAACACTGGAGTGGGTTGCCATTGCCTTCTCCTCTCTACACAGTATTAAACAGGTATATTTAACCATGGAAGCTGGCATACAGTAATGCATTCATGCTCTAAAACATTTCATTTGAGAGAATGGGAGACCTTATCATTTATCCTCTAAATTATGAAAATTTTAATAGTTAAAGGGGCGCTATTAATTACCCTAGAACAACAGGCATAAACTAGGACTGTCTTAGAAAAATCTAGGTGTACAGTCACCCTAAGCATGGAGTCAAGAATGTGGGCATCACAGTGCTGACCACTCTGCTGAGGTTTCCTTTTGAATAACCATACTGCTTCCAAGATGTTTATCCATCAAGGCAGCCTAAAGTGTAGAGGAAGATGAAGGACAAGAGACCTAGAAGGGAAGGAGAGCACTTTGTTTTCCTTCTCTACTCTCTTCCTTCTGTTATTTCTCTTTTGAATAGCCTAGTTCTTATGTATCTGTGATTGCTAGTCATACATGTTTTGGTCAGGATTTTTCAAACTTTTCTAGCTACTCGGACATAAACTCTGTGATCAACATCTTCATGTATACTTCCTGCCTCATGCCACCCATCACCAACCACAGTGCCTTTCACAGATCAAGCACTCAATAGCTTTTGTTTGAATGAATGAGTGGACAAATGAGGCAATAGCTAGGCCTACAGACAGGAGAACAGAGCTTACAGATAACAACTATTTCTATCCACCTCTACCTGCAGAGGAATATCCAAAGGAGCAAGCAAATATCCTAGTATATGTGCCATTGTTGGCTTCCCCAATGCACGTTTTGTTTTGAAGGAATAGATCTTGAAATATTTAATATAATTCAGTGGAAAATTTGGCTTCACATGTAGAATCCCATTTGTACTTCAACAGCATGTCTGTGCCTCCTTTCATTTAACAAAATCATTAGCAAATATTTATTGATCACGTACTATGTGCCAGTCGCTGCTTTAGATGCTTAGAGATATAGCAAAGAGCAAGCTTTCAGAAGTCTCTGTCCTTGTGGATATCTCAGTTTATTCATTTGATAATCACATAGCAAGTCTTTGGTGAATTCATAATGATGAATGAGATGTGATCTCTGCCCTCCACAAAACTGTACTGTACCAGAGATACTTTTGAAGAATGCCAATACCTAGTTCACAAGAGAGAGTTAAAGAGCTCTAAGGGAAGCAAAGTCTAATGACAGGCTGGAAGACAAGAATATTTGAATGCAATAAGGGTTAAAGCAGGCTGCAAGAGGAGAGTGGCATTCTCACTTAAAGCTCACATAACTATACTACCTATATTAGTTATAAGGTTCTCTAAGTTTTTCAAGCACAGGAAAAAACTTTAATAATAATAGAAAAGTAATGCAATTTTGAAGCAGTCTCAGTAAGCCTGTGTGGGTATAAGATCTTCAGTGAAGGAAGCAATGTCTATTTTATTTTCCTAAATACCAGTGTTAGTGCCTGGGCAGAATAATAATCTGCAAATTGAGTGCATATCAGGCACTGCTTGATGTGCGTCACATATAATAAATTATGTAATCCTCCTGACAATCCTGTGAGGTTGGCAACTATTAACATATGCATGGTAATATGAGGAAACTGAGGCACAAAGAGGCTAAGTCACTTGTCCAAAGCCATACAGAGAACAGATGGCAGAGCTGAGATTCAAGCAAAGGCAGTCTAGCTCCTACATCTTCGTTCTCAATCCCTGTACTGCTCCTCTCTTAACCTGATGAAAACAATTTCTTCAAAGTGATTAATGAGTGATAATGCCTTCATCTTCAGAAAAGACACAAATGTACAATACCATTCAAAACTGCAACCTAGAGAAGTGACTAATATGTCATTTTGGGCCCTTTAAGTCATCGAGGGAAACATTTTAGGGGTGTGAGATTTTTTTTCATGCCTCATAAATTATCTACTTATCCCTACATGTACTGTTGCCTTGAAAAAATTATCTATTTAAATGAAGAAAGGTACTGAGAAAGGCAGAAACCGAATGCTATAGTACAGACCTGAGGCCAGGGGAAAGTGGGTTTTCACTGTCGGGGAGGAGGGTTTGTGACCAAAATACCCACAGACTATAGTAAAAAGAAAGAGAGAAGCATGGACTATTTAAAGGAGTCTAGAAAAGTGCATAAAGCATATCTGAACATATCATAATTTTGCTTAATATCTACCCTGAATACATATCATGCATGAAAATCAGCAAATGATTATATGTTACTTGTAGAGCCTTCTGCTATCCTTGGAAGAGTGCATCAGTCTTCCACTAGTGAGCTGTTAACACTTGAAGAACAGATTGTTTACTGTATCTTGGTGAGATTTTCACAAATAAGTTTTGTTGGTGGTGGTAGTGTTTTGTTTAGTTCTTCTACTTAGGTTAAAAGGAGAATGTTACACATAAAATTGTTTTAAAGATCTGTTCTCCTTGGGTCACAAGTATCCCACGTAACAATTTTGACTATATTAACATAAAGATGTTCCGCAGGTATAAGCTATTTCTCTCCCAGCTCTATATTTGACTCATTCTCACTTTTCACACCAATTCTAGCTTTTCAGTACAGGAAACAAGCTTGCCTGAGTTGGGATCATTCGATTCAACTTGCAACCTTCACCATCGCCACACTCACCTTCTGGTTGACAACACTAATATAAATAACAATGGTATCACCTTAAAATGTGTAGGTTTCATGTCATAGATTTCAAATAATTTTACATATATTATTACTTTTACAAATACACACACCCTTTCAGGATATAGTTATTATTAAAATCTTCCTTCTAGAAATGGACCATAGAATTTTAAGAAGAAGACTTGGTTTGAGTGATTTGCCCAAAGTCAAGCATGAGTTGATGGCCTGGTCCAGCCTTCACAAAGGACCACATAAACAACACTATAGGTGCTTAGGTTATTATACCCAGGGGTCTTTTTCCAAGACATACATACTCTTCCAGCAATGAGCAGCTTTCTTTTAGCTCATATTTTCTGTTTCATTTTTGAGCCAAAAAATTATCCTGCTCAATACCAGTAAGAAAAAAAAAATGCTCTTGATAATGTAGTCTCAACTATGAAATGTTAAGTAAAAGACAACCTAAAAGAATTGAAAGCCTTTTCCATCAACCTTAAAAGTGCCTCTGATTCTTCACGAGCATCTGTGAGCAGTTTCCAGCCCTTCTCCATTTTGTGGGAAGTGAATGAGGGTGTCTGGGTTGTCAAAGTAACTGGCAAGCACCACTGCATGTAAAATGGGGTTCCCAGAGCTGCTAAACTGGCAGTGCACAAGCCAGTCCCACACAGCATGAGATGCAACTGCCAAAAACCAACAAGAGTAACCACTGTTGAGAACCATTGAACGTGAGACCTGCTTCTACTCAGTTAAACGTTCAGAAGTATTAATTATCTTTATTCTCTTAGTTGGCTTCATTTTATTAGTAAAATACTACAAAACTGTAGAAATGCCTATTATTTCAATAAACTGTAGTTTAGATGGCAATCTGTAAGCTACCTTCAAAACCTCACCACATCCATGTATACAATGGAATATTACTCAGCCATAAAAAGGAATGAAGTTGGAGCATTTGCAGAGATGGACGGACCTAGTGGCTGTCATGCAGAGTCAAGTAAGTCAGAAAGAGAAAACAATTACTGCATATTAACAAATATATGTAGAATCTAGAAAAATGGTGCAGATGAGCCTAATTGCAGGTTAGGAATAGAGATATAGAGAATGATCATATGGACATGAGGTGGGAGGGATTAATTGGGAGATTGGGATCTACATATATACACCTCTATGTTTAAAATGGCTGGCTAGTGGAAACTTGTGATATTGTGCAGGAAGCCCAGTGTAGTGCTCACACCAGAGGAGTGAGATGGAGGCTGAGTGAGAGGGAGGTCCAAGAGGGAAGGGATATATGTATATGTACAGCTGATTCACTTCACTTTAGAGCAAAAAGTAACACATCATAAAGCAACTATGGCCCAATTTTTAAAAATTAAAAAAAAATTTTTTCCACCACAATGTGTGTATATTTTGATTCTATTGGAAAATTGATTCCAAGCTCCAAAGAACCAGCTTACCATATTGGAGCTTGCCTATGCCAGCAAATCACTCTTTACATTACTCTCCCCCTCTTGCCCTGTAGGTCCCAGGCACTTGAGAAATGCATAGCTGAGTTTATGAGGTGTGGTTCAGTGACACAGTACAATAAATATAAAGATGGTTTATGAGGCTGTATAATCTCTGTATATCTGGGATTTCTTTTTTCCTGCCCAAAGAGAGATTAAGGGATAGCATGGCAAGCTGTAAGACTATGCTTTTTCCTGACTCCTAAAGAGTTTCACCAGACAGTTCTGGCTACTTTTGCTGTAAGCTGTTCTGCTGCAAATGAATTTATTTTCTCCTCTGTATCCTCTTCTTTCCAACTGCTTTACATTTTATATTAGCTCTAGAAACTGCTGGCGTGAACTATTGAGAGCAAAATTAGACTCAGAATTGTCTGTTTCTGTACAGCCAGACTCTCCTGTAGATATTTTGTCCCTTTTCAGAAAGACCTAAGATGACATTCTTTGGGTTGTTTCCCCCACCCCGTAATCTTTCCGCAAGAAGCTGGATAAAACTTTATGATCCTGTTCTAGATTAGAGAAACCGATGTTCTGGATTTTGACACATACAGAAAGGGAAGGGTGCCCTCTGCTGGTGAATGTTCCAAGGACAGGGACTCAATTCTTGGTCAAGGGACAGTAGTGGTTGGGGAGCAGACCAGATCACAGGTGGGAACGTTCCCAGAGGAATACTTCAAAAGGAAATCTTCAACGAAAAGTACTAACTAAGCAAGCTTCTCAGGTTTATCAGGCTCCATAAACACTCTTCAGATAGTCAGGGCAGTACATTATTTAATTTGATGCTGCTCTGTGACATATGCAGAGTACATCATGAGAAACGCTGGGCTGGAGGAATCACAAGCTGGAATCAAGATTGCCAGGAGAAATATCAATAACCTCAGATATGCAGATGACACTACCCTTATGGCAGAAAGTGAAGAGAACTAAAGAGCCTCTTAATGAAAGTGAAACAAGAGAGTGAAAAAGTTGGCTTAAAGCTTAACATTCAGAAAACTAAGATCATGACATCTGGGCCCACCACTTCATGGCAAATAGATGGTGAAACCATGGAAACAGTGTCAGACTTTATCTTTTGGGGCTCCAAAATCACTGCAGATGGTGACTGCAGCCATGAAATTAAAAGATGCTTGCTCCTTGGAAGGAAAGTTATGACCAGCCTAGACAGCATATTAAAAAGCAGAGACATTAATTTGCTAACAAAGGTCCATCTAGTCAAGGCTATGGTTTTTCCAGTGGTCATGTATGGATGTGAGAGTTGGACTATAAAGAAAGCTGAGCACCGAAGAATTGATGCTTTTGAACTGTGGTGTTGGAGAAGACTCTTGAGAGTCCTTTGGACTGCAAGGAGAGCCCAATCAGTCCATTCTGGAGGAGATCAGCCCTGAATGTTCATTGAAGGGACTGATGTTGAAGCTGAAACTCCAATACTTTGGCCTAATGTGGAGANACTGTGGTGTTGGAGAAGACTCTTGAGAGTTCTTTGGACTGCAAGGAGAGCCAATCAGTCCATTCTGGAGGAGATCAGCCCTGAGTGTTCATTGAAGGGACTGATGTTGAAGCTGAAACTCCAATACTTTGGCCTAATGTGGAGAGCTGACTCATTTGAAAAGACCCTGATTCTGGGAAAGATTGAGGGCAGAAGGAGAAGGGGACAACAGAGGATGAGATGGCTGGATGGCATCACCGACACAATGGATATGGGTTTGGGTGGACTCTGGGAGTTGGTGATGGATAGGGAGGCCTGGCGTGCTGCAGTTCGTGGGGTCACAAAGAGTTGGAAACAACTGAGCGACTGAACTTAACTAAACTGTGACACTAGTCAGTCTCTACTCTAGAGGTATACTGTTGATTTCAGGCTAAACTTGTTATAGTATTATTATTTATGATTTCCTTGAGACTCAGATATTAGTTCATTCACCTAGAAAAGGAAAGAATTCACTTTTAGGTTTTTCTTTTCTCAGAAGAATAATAGGAAACATCTTAATAGTAGGAAACATCGCCTCACAAGAGTAGAAGGTAATGTTTTTAAACATCCCTAGTGTCTGATACTTGGAGAAGGCACTGGAGACCCACTCCAGTACTCTTGCCTGGAAACTCCCATGGATGGAGGAGCCTGGTAGGCTGCAGTCCATGGGATCACGAAGACTCGGACACAACTGAGTGACTTCACTTTCACTTTTCACTTTCATGCATTGGAGAAGGAAATGGCAACCCACTCCAGTGTTCTTGCCTGGAGAATCCCAGGGACAGGGGAGCCTGGTAGGCTGCCGTCCATGGGGTCGCACAGAGTCGGACACGACTGACGTGACTTAGCAGCAGAAGCAGCAGCAGTGTCTGATACTGGGTCACCCCAGGACCTGGAATGGGACCATATTTAAGGACTCAAATGCCTTCATACATGCCTTTGTCTTTTGACTTTGTCCTTAGGAATGGTGCCAATGTCTAATTTTCTATTAGCCTACAGTCACTGCCTAGTTTAAGCTCATCCATTATCTCTCAGGAGAATTCCAATAATGACCTCCCACTTGCAAGCTTCCCACCTTCAAATGCATCCTCTAAAGAACTGCCAAAGGCAGCTTCCCTGGTGGTCCAGTGGTTAAGGCTCCACATTTCCACTGCAGGGGCACAGGTTTGGTTCAATCCCTGGTCAGGGAAGTAAGATCCCACGTGTCTCACAGTGTGGTCCAAAAAAATTTTCTTTTTAATTTAATCAAAAATTTTTTTTTAGCCACCTGGGAAGTCCTAATTTTTACATAGTACTTAGTAATGTTTATTTTGCATATAAGAAGGAAATATGCTAGAGATATTATAATCAAAACAACATTTGGATATTCCAACTCAAAGTACTAACAAATTGTGCATTTCCATGTGGATATTCATGAAATATTTACTTTCCTTTTGAGTTCACATAATTTGAAAGACAATCTTTGATTTTTGTTTTATAAAGATTGATAAAATGCAATGTACCAAAGAAGGATAAATGCAAATATTTCATGATCCATAATATTTGTTCAGATGTTTCTAAATTTAGGGTATAAAAAACAGTTGCCAAGGTTCTTTCTGTAAACCACAGAACTTCCCATGCCATTTAGTACTTAAAACTTGCAAGATAAAACTCAAGCTCTTTCATGCCTTCTCCCTGCTTTCCTTACCTGCTCTAGACTTGTGAAGAAGTTCCCACTGGGGTTTCCCACTCTTCTTTCTACTTCCAAGCTCTGCATCTATGTTCCAATTGTACCCTGTGCCCTGAATGGCCTTCTCAGTCTTATTCTCGCTTTGCTTGACTAATACCTGCTCAACATTTTAGGTTGGACCAGGTTCTCATCTTCTATAGGTCTCCTTCCCTGAATACACCAACCATCTCAGCTGCATGAGTGCATATATCAACTATCCCACTTTACTTGTTGAGATATAATTATCTTCATGCATGTATGCCTCCCCACTAGACTTTGATGATAGGCATTAGCTTATTCATCTCAGAATCTCCATCTTTGTGGAATGAATGAATTCACAAAGTATGCACACTTGAGTCTGATAAAAGCATGTATTACAAATCCATATGGCTCTAACAGGACCTCAGTTCCACATAAACCCATATCTAAAAAGCAAAGTAGAGACACCCCTGTATGTCTGGAGGCTGTCACTGTTCCTGCTAAACACAAGAGATCTTGATCCCACATCACATTTCCTGCCAATAATCCTTCAGTTGTTCCCTGAGTTCTGCAGGAAAAGGTCCAAACTCATCTGCTTGGAATCCAAGAATACCATAATGTGTCCTCAACATAATTTTCTGGCCCTCTCTTCTTTTACACAAAGCTTCTGCCTCTCCTTAGATTCTGCATCAATACTTTCCACCTTCAATGCCCTTGTATGTAATATAAGGGCCAAAACAGGGAAAAAAGCTCCCTTTTCTTCATCACCACTTAAAAATAATGATAGCCATTCTTCAGGTCTTAGCACTGAATCACTCTATTACAGCCAAAAGTAATCATTTCCCCCTTTAAAATTCTATAGCACTTATGCTCTGCGTTTCTTAGTTAACATTATGTACTTAACATTTGCACAGTTCTTTACAGCTATAAAACTGCCTCATATTTTGATTACTCTTTTCAAATATGGCTGTTATACCAATACTCAAATTGGCAGCTCACAGAGGTCAGCATCATGTCCTTACACTTTTGAATGTTGCCATGACTCTAAATCTTATTGTAATAAGCATTTACTGAAAATATTGATAACCCTATTTGGGGGGTTCGCATAGAAAAATTAATCATCAAAAATAAAAGCAAGCTTATATAATCTGAAATGAGTTTATTCATTTAGACCTCTTCAACTAGACATATCCTTTTCTATAGGAATAATAATACATTTCTTGATATGGCCAGGAAAGGAAGAGTTGACTGTGTCAGATTAACAAGCCAGAACCAAGCAGAAAGCATGTCTGCTGGTGAGACGAGCAGGGGACAGGGACAGGGGGAGGAGGACCAGACACCAATAGGTAATAGTAACTACCCTCACTGTTTCATCAACCACAGCAGTAGAGTCTTTAGAGAATACCAGTAGTCCACAGTTTGGTGAGAAATTAGCACCAAGGAATTCCAACAAAAGTTAATAAAGTCTTGTAAAAGCCAAAAAAGAAAAGAATGGTTTTACATACTAACAAATAGTACTATTAATAAAGAGTACAGAACCACAGTGAAGAGGCCAAATTTTGCTGTCAAATGTATTTTGTTCAATTCTGATCTTTTCACCACTTTTGGAAAACTAATATCCTCAATCTGAGGAATCTCGGTTTCCTCCTTTCATAGCTTGAGTGTAAGAATTACAAGAGATGGAAAAGTAATTACTGTATACTGTGCTGGCCAAAAAGTTCGGTTGAGTTTTTTATAAGATGTTACAGAAAAACCCTAATGAAATTTTTTGGCAACCAGTACATGGTAGGCATTCAAGAAATATTAGTTGCTGTTACAAATAACAATATTATTATTGTCATAGTGTGTGGTGGTTATCAATCGAGAATCCAGAGACAGGCAATATTTGAAATTCCTGGCTAGCAAGCAGTGAGCTTCAAGGAAAACTCTCATCCATTACTGGACAATCTTGCAAGAGCAAGTATGGCTAGAACTCCAGGATAACCATACCTGGAATCAAGTTAGGGACACATTGAATTCGGTTTGATCTGCAAAACGTAGAAGCTTGGTCTCAGGGACAAATTTCAGCTATTAGAAGTAGGCAATTAGGCACAGTGGCAAGCTTGTTACAAAGATCCAAAGACTAAAATTAACTTACTCAGTGTCCATCGACTACTGAAATGCATGAACCTGCAGCACTACAGGGGCTGGGCCTCCAGATGAACTAGGGGTAGTGGAGTAGGAAAGAGGATGACCAAGGGAAGTACAAACAAAAGCATACATAAGTTACTGAGCACCATATTCATCAGGTTTTCCAGAGAAACAGAACCAGTAGGAAATAAATATATATGGAACTGGCTTATGTGATTATAGGGGGGCAAGGAGTCCTGTGATCTATAGCTAGCAAGCTGAAGACTCAGGAGCCACCAGGGCTGCAGTTGCAGTCTGAGTTCAAAGACCTCAGAACCCAAAGAGCCGATGGTATAAGTTCCAATCCAAGTCTGAATCCAAAGGTAGGAGAAGACCTGTCTCAACTCAAAGACAATCAAATTGAATTCTCCCTTCTGCTAAGTCACTTCAGTCGTATCCGACTCTGTGCGACCCCAGAGATGACAGACCACCAGGCTCCCCCGTCCCTGGGATTCTCCAGGCAAGAACACTGGAGTGGGTTGCCATTTCCTTCTTCAATAAATTCTCCCTTACTCAACCTTTTTTTCTACTCAGGCCTTCAACAGGTTGGATGAACCACACCTACTTTGGAGAGGGCAATCTACTTTAAACANCAGGCTCCCCCGTCCCTGGGATTCTCCAGGCAAGAACACTGGAGTGGGTTGCCATTTCCTTCTTCAATAAATTCTCCCTTACTCAACCTTTTTTTCTACTCAGGCCTTCAACAGGTTGGATGAACCACACCTACTTTGGAGAGGGCAATCTACTTTAAACAGTCTATGGATTTAATATTAATCTCATCCCAAAACACCCTTACAGACACACCTAGAAGAATATTTCATCAAATATCTGGGTACACCACAGTTCAGTCAAGTTGACACTTAAAACTATCCCCCACAAGCACCTACTACCTATCAGGTGTTGAAAGAGGCTCAAGAACAGTGCCTCCTGAGGTTTAATCTAGAGCTGCTTCCAGAGTTGATGGGGATGCTCTGTGTCATTCACTGTAGTAACCACTAGCTATTTGTGGCTACTGAGCACTTGAAATGTACCTCATGTACCTGAGAAACTAAAGTTTAAATTTTAATTTTTATTCATTTAAATATTAAATATAAATAGCTACATATGTCTAGTGGCTACCATATCAGATAATACAGGTCTAGGAAAAGAAGGTAATACACAAGTAAATCAACAAGTAATCACACAATGTGGGACTTACACAGGAAAATGATAAGATTCTGGTTGAGATAGGGAAGAACTTATTTAGTTAAAATGGTCAGAGTAGACCTCGCTGAAGAGGTTATCAATGTTTAAGCTAAAGCCCAAAGGCCTAAATCTTGAGAAGGAGCAACCAGATGAATAATTGAAGGAATAGATTCTAGGCAGGAGGAACCACATGCACAAATGCTCCAAGGTAGGACACTTCCTATTTGCACTGAGCAACTGAATAAGCCACACTTGATGGAAAAAGTTTGAGGCGGAAAGAAAGGACAGCCTATTACAATAGTGGCAGGCCACCATAGGAGTTTGGGTTTTACTGAGATAATTTACAGTTACATTTTTTAACATCACTGTGGCTAACTGCCATGTGGAAAATATATGAGCCTACAAAAAGATGCATCGTGTGTTTGTGTGTGTGTACATGAACTTGAGTGAATGTGCTAGCTTGGCCCTCCTCCCAATCAAAATATAATCTCTTTAGTATTAGCATGTATTTGTATTCAAAAGGAATATGCACTTTGCATCCATATTAATTTATATAAAATTAATGGTGTGTATATACATATGCTCTTGAGATTTCTTATAGGAAGAAGGAAACAACTGTTAAATACAATGAAAGTAAAGAAGAATTCCACAGTGAAAATTATCTGATAGATACACATCTAAGAAGTACTTAAACCAGTTACACAAATGAAATAGCTGCATACAAACTCTAAAAGATTAACTATAAACTCTTGAAAGAGGTCATTTTCTGGTTGCAGAAGAAAGGCAAGGAGTGGGAACTTACAAAAGGTTAAAAAGACAACCATGAAACTGACTAATGTCAAGCAAAGAGGACCCACAGAGAAAGAGTAAAGAAATTGGAGTTGGTTAACTTAGGGAAGAAAAGATTAATAAACTATTGTGAGGATACGTAGACAGAGGATAAAGTCTATTTGGGGTTGCAGCACCACTGGATAGAAAACTGAAGCCCACAGAATAAAACTGCAGCAGATGCTATTCATGACTGTGAAACTGGAATCAGTGAGGAAAGCAGAGCAATGTCCTTCCATGGAAGCCTTTAATATAGTATAGATTCTCATCAGTCTCATTTGAAAGGTTTAAGTGTGATCCTGCCCAAAGGCAAGATGCTGAGTGGAATGACTTTTCAAGGTCCCTGTCAGTCAGCCCAACAAGACCACACAGTGGATGGTGTGATGCGATTTTCTTTTGTTTACCCATATCTTATTGTTTTACACCACCATGTGGCCACACTGAGTAGAAATGCTATAAATTTTGAATCTGAACATAAGGCCTGAAAATGTCAATAATAGATTCTCATACTTTTAGAATTGCACAGTCTGTTTAGAGATACTCAGTGTGTAAAGTCACCTGGCATGAATTTCATCATGATTCTTTTTCAATATTAATTTGGAAAACAACACTGATATCTATCTTATAAATAACAACACGTCAAAGTCTTTTATTGTGTATTTGCTATTTGATAGAAATAGGATTTGATTTACAATAAGCTGAATTCATGACATAAAAATCTTTTTATTTTAGATGTTATTTATTTGAAAGCCAGATTCTGACCCCTTTACATTTAACAGATATATTAAGTAAATGTGACTTCATAAAGAATATTTTTTTAAAGAGTTCAAATACAGTATCAAAAGAATCGTTGATTTACTTGCAGAAAAAAACAGTAATTATCAACACATTTTTCAAGACATCATGTTAAAAATAAATTTAAATGCAACACATTAAGCCACTCTTTTTGGTACCTTTTTTCTTTCATTTATGTGGTAAATACATCAGCCTCCATTAGCATTTGTTAAGCTCTCATATGAGCTAAANACACATTTTTCAAGACATCATGTTAAAAATGAATTTAAATGCAACACATTAAGCCACTCTTTTTGGTACCTTTTTTCTTTCATTTATGTGGTAAATACATCAGCCTCCATTAGCATTTGTTAAGCTCTCACATGAGCTAAATGTTGCATTGGATTCTATTTAACACATTGGAGAAATCGACAAAGCCCAGTCTGTCCTTTCATTTCCATGTCACCTCTACTAAAAAGGCTTTCTGTTAAATATGGATGGTGAGGTAGACCTAGGGCCAAGCTGCTTGAGTTACAGTCCTAGTAAACTATGTGTCATGGTTTAAGCTTTTTAGTTGAAGTAAATAAATAATGTTTTGTCATTTAATCAACAAATATTTATTGTATGAGGACCACACTATAGAGTACCTCATTAACAATGCCAGGCTCTCCTTGGNTACAGTCCTAGTAAACTATGTGTCATGGTTTAAGCTTTTTAGTTGAAGTAAATAAATAATGTTTTGTCATTTAATCAACAAATATTTATTGTATGAGGACCACACTATAGAGTACCTCATTAACAATGCCAGGCTCTCCTTGGGCACTGCAGAGAGAACAGTGAATCAAATAGGCAACAATTCTGGCCCTCAGGGAGCTTCCATTCCAGTGATGACCCACACAGTAAATATTGGGGCTTTGGGGGCCTAAGGTCTCTGTTCTAATTATTCAACTCTGCTACTATAGCACAAAAGCAGTCATAGACAAAACATAGTGCACAAATAGATGAGCATTGCTATGTTGCATTAAAACTTAATTAATAGACCCAAGTGGCAGACCAGATTTGACCCACAGGCCTTGGCTGGCTGACCCCATCGTTGAAGAAGACAGTAATAAATACTACCAAAATGAAAAATAATAAACACTATGTGAAATGGTGATAAGTACTATGGAAAAAGTAAAAATAAGCAAGAGTATGAATAGGATTAGAGTGTATCAGGGTCGCCCTTTACTGAGAAAATAACACCTGATTAAGACCTGAAGAAGCTGAGCAAGAGAGTCAGGGGTGTCTAGAGAAAGAATATTCCAGGACAGAGACTGTCAGGTGCAAAATCCCAGAGGCAACAGTGTACCTTTTCTTTTCGAGGAAAGCAGGTAGACAGTTTGGAGCAACTAGGAAATGAAATCAAAGAAGTAATATGTGACCAGATGGCATGAGGCTCAAATTTCATTTTAAAGACGGGTTTTCACTCTCAGTGAGAATAGGAAGGCTTTGCAGTTTTAAGCACAGCAGTGACCTGCTCTGGTGCACTAATTTTAATGGGATCATTCTGGCTGCTGTATTGAGAATAGATGGAGGGAGAAACGAGAAGCAGGGAGTCCAGTGTGGAGTCTGTTGCAATAATCCTGGTGAGACATGATGGACCAGATGGTAATGCTGGAGGTGGTGAGAAGAGACAGGATTTGAAATAGGTTTAAGATAACCTGACCAGAATTTTATCTTGGATGGAATGTGAGACAAAGAGGGAGATCAGTGATGACACTAAGATTTTTGCCTAAGAAATTACATAGATGGAGAAGACTGCTAGAGATAGAGGAAGAAAGGAAGATCAAGGTCTCAGGTATGGAGATAAGATTAGGTATCCAAGTAGAGATGTTGAGATGGCAGCTTTAATAACAGTCTGCAGATCCAAGAAGAGGATTAAACTCGGTGTATAAATGAATGAGCTGTCAACCCATGGATAGTGTTTAAAACCATGAAACTGATGAGATCACCAAGGGATTGAGTACAGAAAGAGAGAGAATGGGTACAAGCATTGTGCCCTGGGAACTCCAAGGTTAGGAGTCCAAGAAAATGAGGAGATGCTAGCAAAGGAAACTGAAAAGAGCAACCAGGAAGATAGGAGGGAAGTCATAAAGAGCAGAGCTGTGCAAGCTCAGTGGGAGGAGGATACTGGAGGAGAGAACAGTTGCATCAGTTATACTGGAGAGTATGTGTAAACTAAAAACTGAGAAATAAGCCACTGCATTTAAGAGTGTGGAGGCCATTAGCAGCATCAATAAGAGCAGTTTCAGTGAAGTGGGAGGAATAAGAGCCTTGCTGAAGTGAGTTGCAGAGGGAAGTTTTTGTTCTTTCATTCATTTGCTTTTTTTCTTTTAAGAGAAAGAATTAAGATGATAACTGGAAGGGAATTGAATCAAGAGAGGTTTTGGGGGTGTATTGTTTTGTTTTAAGGTGGTAGGAAGAACAGCACTTTTGTGTGTTAGTAGAAAACTCCGAGAAAACAAGAAATTTAAAGAAAGAGCAGGAAGGTAAGAGAGACAGAGCAAGAAAATTGCTGGAGCAGTTTCCATGGGTGGGCAGGATAAGATCTGGAGCAGAATTGTGGGTGGGCTGAATTCACATTCTGCATGTAAAGTGCTTCTCACAGTGCTCAGCACTTAGTATATCTCAAAACAGACATATTAAACTCCCAACTGTCAATTAAAAGGGTTTGGCTAAAGTGATCTTACAGTTCCAGTGTAGCTACAACATTCAGTAGATGAATCCAAGTAAGTTAAATAGAATAAAGATGATGAAAGGAAGACATTTAGAAGTAACACTGAGTCACATCAACTAGCATCTAGGATATTAGAGTAGCCATCATGGTCAACAAAAGAGTCCGAAATGCAGTACTTGGATGCAATCTCAAAAACGACAGAATGATCTCTGTTCGTCTCCAAGGCAAACCATTCAATATCACAGTTATCCAAGTCTATGCCCCAACCAGTAACGCTGAAGAAGCTGAAGTTGAACGGTTTTATGAAGACCTACAAGACCTTTTAAAACTAACAC
>SJYV01033267.1:485979-562224 GCA_006410875.1 Neotragus pygmaeus
CAGGCCAGGCCCCGGCTCCCTCCTCCCCCAAAGCCTGGCCTGGCGCCCAGCCGGGCCCTGGGGGCCAGAGTTACTGTAAGCCGCCTGGCAGGCCCGAGGCCTGGACTCTGCCAGCTGGCCTCAGTGCCGCCACCTCCCACTACCTGGCTCGGCCAGCCAGGGAAGGGTACCGAGACCCCCACCCAGCCAACAGGTGACCCCTCATGGCAGACGGCGGAGGCGGAGAGAAAACACAGGCCCTGCCAAGAGCAGGCCTGCGCCCACAGCCAGAGGCCAGGCCTGTGTCCCCTCCCGGGCTCTGCCCCCCATCACCAGGCTGCCTGTGGGGCCCTCCCCTGCCCCAGCGCCCTCCCCACAAAGGGAAGCACCATCCGGCCTGGCCAGCAGTGAGGGGAGGGGGTGCTACTCCAGTCCCTTCTCTCAGAGGCACTGGATGGGGTGGGCTGGAGGTGGGGTGCTGTTCTCGGCAGACCAGCCATCCCCACCAAATGTCGAGAGGTTTGTTTACCCGACTCTAGCCTCCTTGTCCAGTGCTTGGAGCTATTTATAAGGCCCTCAACGGCAGAGCACATGAGGGAGTGTGAGGGGCCAGAGGACAGCATTGTCTCAGCTCTCCACACTCCGTGCCACCTCCCAACACCAAACACAACCACAGCGATTAGCCTACTGGCCTTTCATCCTCAAGACCCCTTGTCCAGCAGGTCCCCCCTGTCTGGAGGAGACCTGGCCACTGAGGAAGAGATGTGCCCAGAGGCCCAGCCTCGGGGCTGCCGCCCTCCATGGCCCCGCCGCCCTCCACGGTCCCCTCCCACAGCAATCCCCGACCCCACTTACTGGCTGGGGATGGCGTGCTATAGCCGCTCACTGGAAGCTGGTGCTGGAGAGTGGTCAGAGTGCCTGGGGGGGAGAGTCCACCCAGCATGGGGGGGAAGAAGAAGGCGTAGGGGGGCACCGGGTACCCATTGAGGTGCCCTCCCCCAGGTGTTGGGCAGGAGCTGCTGTTGCTGGCCATGCCAGGCAGCCACAGTCAGAAGCGCAGGCAGACAGTCTGGCGGGCTTCAGGCCACCTCTCCTCGGGGCATGGGGCCTGGGCCCAGAGGGGGCTTGGGTGGTCAGCCCACCCCCTCTTCTGTCCCGGAGCTGCAGTCCAAGGCCAGCAGGCTAATCTCAGGCTCCTGGCACCCCCACTCTAGGGGGGGCCGGTGGGCTGAGGGATGTCCTGAGAGCCAGTCCTTTGGTCAAGCGGTTCTGCGAGCTGGCACTTTCCCGGGAAGGTCCAGAGCAGGCCTTCAGGATGCCGAAAAGGAAGCCTCTCCTGGGTGGGCCCCGGCTAGGCGGCTGTGGGGGCCATGTCCCGTGATGCTGCAGAGAGAGAAAAGACAGGTGAGTGGGCACCAAGGAATGGGCTCACGGGCATTCCCCGTGGAGCTCCCCAACCTGGGCGGCCGGAGATTTTCCCGTGGCACCCGGCTGAGCAGACAGCTGGCACCATGCCTGGCTGGCAGAAACAGCCTGGGAGTAGGGCCCAGACACTGCTGGTGGTGGCAGGACAGCACAGCCAGGCTGGGGAGACGGGGACAGAGCCCAGAGCGAGCAGGGCCTCTCACCCACAGTCCTGAGAGCAAAGCGTCCACGCTGCCATGCCACCCCGGAGGATTCCTGCAGCAGAGAAAGGCAGCTGGCCCTCCTTCCCCCAAAGCAGGTTACCTGAGGTCACGATACAGAGAACGTGTGCTTGAGAGGAGGAGGGAGGGGGAGGAAAAGCCGCTTCCCTAAAGCATTGGCACTTCTCAGAAAAATGACTCCTAAGCCAGGGGGCCTTACTTATACCACTTCCCCCCCAAATCCAAGCCCAAGCACCCCAGATGGGTTTGTGCCACAGGCCCAGGGAGGAGGCCCGTTTACATACCTACAAATAGGGAAATGGGAGCTGAGAACTCCTGAGTATCACCTCCGTTGCCTAACAGCATGATGGGCTGGGGGTGGAGAGTGTGCCAAGGGACTACCTAGCATGGAAGCCCCCTACTCCCCTCGCCTACAATGAAGGAGCAAGGGAAACTGCGCTCAGCCTTCACCCGCATCCTCTGCCTGGAGAAGCAACCTCCCTGGAGGGAGTGGGAGGTGAGCAGAAGATGAGAGCCGAGATGCCCCCACCACCACCAGTGTATACACAGATCCACACCCTATTTGAACAGCTGGGGCCTGAGGATACACAAAGATAACACCACAGGTAGCAAGAGACAGAGGTGAACCCAGAAATTTCACGATACAGTGAGACAGACAGTCAGCAACAAGAGCAAAGAAAGAGACAGAGAGAAACAGAAGCATCCATAAGAGGGCTAGGAGGATATATATAAACATTATCAATAAACATGCATGTATTTATACATAAGTGTGTGTGTACACACACATACACACACCTGTGACATACATGAAAAAGAAAAGAGAAACATGGCTAATAAAAGCCACAATGAGATACCATTTTGCATCCACCAAGATGGCTATAATCAAAAAGACTGATAATAAGTAGGTGAGGATGTGGAGAAACTGAACCTTCATACATAGTTGGCAGGAATGTAAAATGGTACAGCTGCTTTGGAAAACAGGCTGGCAGTTCTTCAGGAGGTTAAACACAGAGTAATATGACGTAGCAATTCCACTTCTAGGTATCTACCCAAGAGAAGGTAAAACATTAAGTCCACACAAAAACCCATTCATGGATACGAACCTTCATACCAACACTCCTCATAGCCAAAAGAGTAGAACCGACCCAAATGTCCATCAACAAATGAACGGATAAATAAAATGCCGTATATCCATACAGTGGAATAGTATTCTGCCATAAAAGGAACAAGGCACTGGGACTTCCCTTGTGGTCAGTGGCTAAGACTCCGTGCTCCCAATGCAGGCAGCCTGGGCTTGATCCCTGGTCAGAGAACTAGATCCCACATGCTGCAACTAAAAGTTCCCATGCCGCAGCTAAAGATCCCATACATGGCAACGAAGATGAAGGATCTCGAGTGCTGCAACCGAGACCTGGCGCGGCCAAATAAATAAATACATGAATATTTTCTAAAAGGACAAAGTCCCGATATATACTACATCATAGATAAACCTTGAAAACATTCTGCTAGTTGTAAAAGACCACCTGTTGTATGATTCCCTTTATATGAAATGTCCAAAACAGGCAAATCTAAAAAGGCAGAAAGTAGATTGTGGTTAGTTACGGGGTGTGGGGGGGTGTGGGTGTGGGTTTGAGGGAAATGGGAAGTGACTGCTGAATGGTATGGGGGCTCTTTTTGGAGTGATGAAAAATTTCTACAAGTGAACGTGGTGATGGTTGCACAATTCTGTGACTATAGTAAAACCACTGAATTGTACACTTTAATAGGTGAATTTTATGGTATATGAATTACATCTCCATAAAGCTGTTAAGGGGAGGAAGGGAAGAGAAAAGAGAAGAAAAGAAAACAGGGCCACAGAGACTCAAAATAAGGATGGCCTCCAATCCCTTCCTCTCCAAACTCAGGCCCTAATACCATGTTCCAAGCTCCAGGCTCCAGGCTCAGACCTGGAGTCCAGGGGACATGCACATGGCCAGCATTTGGCCAAGAACGATGCCTGAGATGGAGGAGTTCTGCCAAGGCCACTGTGGACGAGGCCAGGACTTCTGGGCCCAGCTGGGCCAGCCAGCCAGCCTGTGACTGTGCGGGGCTGAGAGGGGAGGTGGGGACAGGTACTTGCAAGGGAGGGGGCAGCTCCCCAGGAGTGAAATCTGGACCTTGTTAATGACCATGATTTTTACTAATTATGACCTCCTCAGGGCCTCTTTTACTCCTGAATGAGGTGCCCCCTTCCTTCCCCAGGCCCCTGCCGATTCCCTCCCAGGCAGAGAGGCTGATGTCAGAGGAACAGGGGCCCCACCCATTGGGCCAGCTGCCGCCCTGGCCCCCCTACACACCCCTGAGGGGGCCCCGCACAAGGGGAACTCGAGCCAGCACGAGAACGAGGGGCTGGCTCAGCCTCAGTAGTGCTGACAGTCAGACCCACACACACACACACACACACACACACACACACACACACACACTTGCAGGCACTTACACGCAGAGTTCTAGGGAAAGCGTCCGGTGGGCAAGGGCATGTTTGCACACCCAGCCTGTGTGCGTGCAGACACGCACGTGGCACACGAGGAGGGGGAACCCAGATACACGCTCCTCCACACCTAGGCTCCACACACAAGGAAGCCGGCTCCAGGTCTGCGTACATGGCCCAGGGCACAGCTCCTCACAGACACACAACCACAGCCTCATGGTTTCCTTGGTCCTCACCCAGCCAGGCTGGCCTCTGCACCTGCCTCCCAACAGAGCAGGGTCCACAAACACAGAGACGCACTCCAGCGGATTCAGGTCCACAGTGGGGCTACCTCCGGAGGTGAAGCCCAGGAAGCCATTCACTCCAGACTCCAGGCCTCCTGACCCAGCTTTTGGAGGGTTGGGGGCGGATTCAGTCTGGAACCTCTGGAGCCCACCCTTACCCCAAAAGAGAGACTAACAGCCACCTTAATATGCCTCAACTCTGCCCCTGAGAAGTTTGAAACTGGACCATACTTTAAACCTCACTCACAGATACACACCCCAGGGAGAGGCTGGAAGGCGTCCCCCACCCCCATCAGAGCTTCACCACAGGAGCTCAGCCTGCAAACTTCAATGCAAAGTTACTCAACTCCCTGGGGAAGGCCTTGAGTCAAGGGACGGGGTAAAGGTCATAGAAATGGGCCAAGGGCCAGGCTGGCCAGGGAACAGGGATGGGCAAGAGCAGGGATGAGGGGGGTGGGGCCAAAGAGCACAGGCCCAGCCTCAGAAGGTTTCTCTGGAACCATGACCACCCTCGGGGAGATGCCTGGGCCCTGGGCCCCGGCACCCAAGGGTGGAGAAGACACTGTCAGAGAATCGAAACCAGCACCAAAGAAAGGGAAAACAAATTACCCACATCCAACCTCCACCCTGTGCCTGCCACCTCCACTGCCCACGGGCAGCCTCCCTCGAGGGAGGGAAAAACCACAGGCCCTCACCTCCCATATACCGAGCTCAGTCTCAGCACAGCACAAAGGGGGTGGGGGCGAGGGCCGAAGCGCTGACCACCAGCCAGGCACCCCTGCCCGCTAGGGGCTCCCCCCACCCTCAAAGGTGCCAGGACCCCTTCCCCAGCATCAGGAGTTCCAGCCACCTGTTCCTTAGGTCCCCAGAGCCTCACATCTAGAGAGAGACAAAAGTTGGCCGAGCCGTGAAGACAGCAGAAAGAACCAAAGGTTTTGAAGGGTCAAATCTCAGCTCTGCCACTCTGGGTGACCTTAGACAAGTCACTTAACCTCCCTAAGCATCTGTTTACTCGCCTGTGAACTGCCTACCTCAACAACTGGCTGTGTGATTTCAGAGATAAAAGTCCTGGAAAGCACCCAGCACAGTGCCTGGCACACAGGAGCTGCTGGGCAATGGGGTCCCCCGCCTCCCCCATGTCTGCCAGCACCCCCGCAGTGCCTCCCTGGCCCATGTGTCTGCGCTCCCCTCCTTCTCCCCAGCCAGTGCTAGTATCTGCTGACAGGGCTGGGCGGGAAAATTACCCATTTTCCAGGGTCTGTTCCCCCCCTAGACCAAGGAGCAGAATGTAGGGAGAGGAATACTCGGGGTGTGGGTGGAGGCCTGACCACAACCCTTTCCCAAATTCCCTTCTTTCGTTTCACAAACCAAAAAAGGGAAACCTTTGGATTTGGGGAGTGGAGGAGGGGAAGAGAAATAGTCGATTTATTCTCCTGCCCTCAGGGAAGGGGAGCCAAGGGTCCCAAAACCCAGCTGGCCTTGCCCTCCTCTTCATCTACTTCTCCTCTCTGTTCCCAAGTTCCCCCACAACTAAGCTCCTAAGGAATAGAGGCCAGGCAGTTCTGGATGGGCTGAGAGAGAAGGGGATAAGGATTGAGGAGCTTAAAAGAAGGGGCGACAGGGGCTTTCCTAAGCGTTCTAGACAGTCAATGAATCATATGCAAATGACACCCAGAGCTCAAGCTCAACCTGGGGGTGGGGGGCAGGGAGTCCAGCCCTGGCAGAAGCAAAGACCCAGCCTCTCTGGAGCCCCTTCCCTTGCCAGGAGCTAGCAGAGCAGGGCAGGGCGGGACAGGGCAGATTTCAAACCAGAACAGTGGGCTGGAACTATTTATAAATTTTCCAGGAAAACACACACACACACATACACACACAAAGCCACAACCTCTCCCCCTCCCCCATACTTCTCAGATCAGCAAAGTAATGAACATTACTCCTTTTTCGCCTTTTTCCAGGGGCCTCTCTCTCTTCTCGGCCATGCTCATCCTCTGTTTACCTTTTGCTCACCCGGCTCTGATCTGCAGGAAGCCAGCAAGGCCAGCCTCATTTTCAAAGAGACTACCCCAGGCAGGGCAGAGGAGGATCGGCTGGGTGAGGCTGGGACAGGTGGAGGGTATCTCTTCCCCCACCAGTCCTCAGAAGCCTAGGCCTGGCTTGCCAGAGCTAGGAATTGTTTGAAAACCTGCCCCAAGCGCTTGCAGGGCACATCACCGGAGAGTCAGGGGAGACCTGAAGTCCAGCAGCTGGCCACCACTGACCCATCCCACTCCTGTCTCAAGACGCAGCCCTTACTCCCAAAAAGTGGGTCTCATGTCTCCCGCTTGTACCCCCCTGGCCCAAGCTTCTATCCCAGCCCCACTGGGCTGCCTGATGTCCACAGGCCATGCTCCCCATGTGACTGAATTCCAGGCAAAAGGCAATTGGATAACTCAAGCCCAGGACAGGCCAGGTCTGCAAGGAGGAAGTTGGGGGGGGTGGTCTCTGCCAGTCAGGGCAGTGTCCCAACTCTTGCACCCCCAGGGACCGCACCCCAGAAGCTCGTGGAAGATGTAACTGGGGCCTCCAAAGCCCAGGGTGAATGGCGGACCCACTCAGAATCAGAGGTGAAGCCTCCCACCCGGTCTTCTCTTGAAGCAGAGAGCAGGTGAAAGGGCAGGGGGCAGCTCAGGCCTCAAGGAGAGGGACCGGCCCACGGGGAAGGAAGAAAACAGGAAGAGGAAGAGATGAGGCTGCTGAGGCCACAGCCAGACCACAGGAGTATGCGGACCACACAAAGGCAGCTCTGTCCGGGTGGAGGACCAAAGGGGCACAGACAAAAGGGGACCCCCCCCCAGCTTGGAAACCACCGTCTTGTCTTCACAACCAACCTGGCATGGGGCTTTCCCCACCCCCACCTTGGCAGCTGCCCCTCACCACTGTCTCCCCTCTCCTCAGGGCAGGAAGTACAACTATCACAACGCGGGGGGCCGGGGGAGGTGGGGGCGAACACANGGCATGCTGAGATTCATGGGGTCACAAAGAGTCGGACATGACTGAGTGACTGAACTGAACTGAACTGAGAACCACCAAAGCAACTCACCTAAAAGATATTTTCCATGTGAATTGCCATATATTATGCTTAAATTCCAACCATTTGGCATAAAGGCTCTAGTCATCCCCTAGTAATATGAAACAACTTTTATCTTGAAGTGTTTAACTCTCTAAAGGGTGACACAATTGTGGAAATTAGTCTGAGACTTTCCTAGTCTGTTTGGAAACATGAAAACAGACAGAACCTTGAAGGAACAAGATGTGGAAGGAAAGGTAAGCTCTGATGAGGAAAGGTGACAATGTCCTGGAATACAGGGAATGCAGGCTGAGCAGAAGGACCTCACACAGGTGCAGGATGTGTTGTACTTAACTCTGTGAAGGAAGAAAGCAAAGGGAAGCAGGTAACACAGAGCAGTAGAACCAAGTCAAACCTCAGACTCACAAGAGATAACCTCTAGGTCCAATGCTAGGATTCAACTTTGGATAAGTCACTTCATTGCTGTGTTAATCAGCTACTGCTACAACAATGCTGTGTAAGCTTGAATTTGACTGATCTAGGCTGGGCTTGGCTATGCTTAGCTCTAAGCTGCAGAGAGGCCTAAGAATGATCTACGTGTCTCATCCTCCTTAGACCAATGGCTACCTGATGTTTCTTTTTTTATGGCAAAATGCAGGATTCTAAGAGAGAAAGCAAAACCATATAAGAACATTTCAAACCTCTGCCCACACCTTGCTTGCTAACATCCCTTTAGTCCAAAAAAACCATGTGCTTAAGCCCAAGGACAAGGAGTTATACTCTTCTGCTTACTGAAAAGTCATGCCAGCCCTGTTGATATGATATTGCTATAGCTGTGCTGTGCTTTGCTATGTCTGACTCTCTGCGACCCCATGGACTATAGCCCANAAAAAACCATGTGCTTAAGCCCAAGGACAAGGAGTTATACTCTTCTGCTTACTGAAAAGTCATGCCAGCCCTGTTGATATGATATTGCTATAGCTGTGCTGTGCTTTGCTATGTCTGACTCTCTGCGACCCCATGGACTATAGCCCGTCAGGCTCCTGGGGTGGGAGCCTGTCCACGGGATCAGGGAAGCATCATGATATTGCTATAGAGAGGGGAGAAATCGAGACCAGCAACTCTGTCTACCATAGCACTCTGGACTTCTAGTTTCCGCTACTATATGATGAGGAAGTGGGCTTAGGTCAATGTTTAAACACTGACCTAACACTGGTCTAGTGACCACTGCATTAGAGACACCTGGGAAAGCATTCGAAGTATTAGATTCCCCAGAGTTGGGTGAGATCCTGAAAACATATTTTCCTACTCCCCCCCTACTGGGTGATTCTACTGCACAACCATGGGCTAGATGGTCTCCGAGACCATTAGTAACTTTTAAAGTTAATGACCAACTTAATTTACAATAAAGTTTATGTAGAGCTTACCTAGGTGCAAAGGTAGAGTGGCAGATGACCTGCACAAGTGATGCTGCCTATCTGACAATGCAACTGATACAACCATGAGCCCCAGATTTCTGCCCCCTTCAGTCCTTCCACTGCGTACATTAGAAGCCTCCAGTAAGTGAGGCAAACTGTGCTTCCCATTTTTAAAGATCCACAACTGCTTTCCCCTTCTTGCCCCTTACTCACAATGTAAATCAGGCTTTCCTGTCCTCCTATCAAAAGCAGACTCCGTGGCTTCCTCAGGATCCTTTCCTGCACTCAGTCCTACATCAAGGCCACAATGGGACTGCAATATTTTTCAGTCACTTGCCTACAAAGAGATCTGTCCATTAAGCTAGGCAATATGACAATTCTCATTTTATGAATTCTTGTATTTTTCAGTTAGATGACAGGCTAAAGAGGAAATGTCCAAATTGAGATGAGAGGTAAAAGAGAGCTTCTTTTCCTGGGTCTTGGAAAAAAAGATAAATGTAGAAATGAATTTCTCATCTAATTATTCATTTCTGTTTATATATTCTTTAATGATATGTTTCTATGGTTACCAGCGTTGTTAAACGCTGCCTGTGTTTCATTTTGCTTTGAGGCTATTTGAGGTAGTATGCCAGCAGAAGAGGTTCACTTGTAAATGAAAGATGTGATTTAGGCATGTATTTGATCCAAGGTTACATGTTCTCATGAAGGAGATAGTGACCATGACATTATTTTATGTTTATATAGTTCTGTGTAGTTTTTCTATTAATGTTCTGTGAGTATCCCAGGGACTAAGAAGGAAGAAAGAAAGGAAAGAAAGAAAGGAAGAAGGAAGAGAGAGAAGGAGGGAGGGATGGAGGAAGGAACCTGAACCATATATATATTAAATTCATGCATACATATCAGAACCATATATATATATATATATATATACACATACACACATATATATAGTACTTTTCTATCCATATATATAGTACACATTGGTACCATATATATGTGTGTGTGTGTGTGTATATATATGATGGCATTGATTTGACAAGACTGCCAAGTAAGTGAGGTTGTTTTTCACCTGCTCCATCCTTCCTTTCTCCCCACACCATCCCCCCTCCTCTATCCCACATGTACATGTCAAAAGCCAAAGCTTTCTTTTAAAAAATGAGTCAAACACTCAATTTCTTTACCTCGGTGTGAAATCTACTCCGAGTGTCACCTTTTAGTAGTTTTCCTGCCTTTGGAATCCTAGTTCTTACTGAGAAATAAACAGCTTTGTCCCCTGCCAAAACAATGTCAGGCATCCAGATCATGCAGGAATGGGTGGACATAGCCTCAGAAAGTGGCCTCCAGAGGGCTGCACACTTGTATGTACCTCAGCCCTATCTATCTGCAAGCTGATATTTCAACCTTCATAGAAAAGAGTGGCATCAGAGGAGATGGAGCACGTTCAGGTGATAAAACGCAAGGAACCCAAACCTTGTGCTNCAGAAAGTGGCCTCCAGAGGGCTGCACACTTGTATGTACCTCAGCCCTATCTATCTGCAAGCTGATATTTCAACCTTCATAGAAAAGAGTGGCATCAGAGGAGATGGAGCACGTTCAGGTGATAAAACGCAAGGAACCCAAACCTTGTGCTCTGTGAAAACCTAGAAGGGTGGTAGGAAGGGGTGGGAGATGGGAGGGAGGTTCAAGAGGGAGGAGACATATATATACCTATTACTGATTTGTGTTGATATATAGCAGAAACCAACACATATTGTAAAGTAATTATCGCCCAACTAAAAATAAAATGAAAACAAGTGGCATCATATCAAACAAAAAAATAATCCTCAGCTGCTCCTGAGAGATATTTATTTAAGCACTTTTATTCAGAAATATATATATACATATAAGATATATATTTTTTTTCATGGTGCTGGTTTGGTTTTGCAGTAATATCCGTAGATGATAAAATAGAGTCAGCTTTTCTTTTCTTTTTTCTCTCCCAAAAAGCTTTTTGGGTTTCCAACAGTTCTTAGGGGAGAAAAAAAGTGACCTCTAAATTTCTTTTCATTTTCCTTCATTTGAGAATGATGTGAGGTTTCAGAGATCTAAGGCAATTTGAGCCTTCTTTTACTTGAACAAATTTAGGTATAACTATTTAATTCCCCCAAATCCTGTGGCTATTCTGCTAGGTGGCCATGAGGTTATTTTATTTACATAGAGGCTTTGCCTTCCAGTTNTTCCTTCATTTGAGAATGATGTGAGGTTTCAGAGATCTAAGGCAATTTGAGCCTTCTTTTACTTGAACAAATTTAGGTATAACTATTTAATTCCCCCAAATCCTGTGGCTATTCTGCTAGGTGGCCATGAGGTTATTTTATTTACATAGAGGCTTTGCCTTCCAGTTCAAATCTGTGAACATGTGGATTCCTTCTTTGTTTTTGTCTGCATCTGAAAATCAAAAACTGCTATGAGCAAAACCAATTTTAGAGGACTTTATGGTTCTTTTTTATATTTCCCATAGATTTTATGGGTTATTGATTTATAAGCTTGCAGAGAAATTGAGGTCACTGTTTTTTTTAGCAGTTGGAAATGTGGAATAACTATTCCATGAAATCATGAAATTGTTTAAGCTATGTTCACCCAGGTATGAGATAATCTGTAAAATGCAAAGCTTTTAATGTTTTTATTTATATTCAGCCATCCTTCTGATGGTATTGCACAGCAATTAAAAATAGACTTTCCCCTTTTCTTGAATTCATATGATTGTACTTTCTTCACTAATTTGTGAAGATTGCCTGTTCTACTTGGACTACAGTTCCTGGTGGAATTATTTTCTTTTTCATAATTTCCCCTCTTCCAAATAATGAGACCTTGGCATTTCTTTTTTTTTTTTTCTTTTTTTCTTAATAAATTTATTTATTTATTTATTTTTAATTTAACTTTACAATACTCTATTGGGTTTGCCATACATCGACATGAATCCACCACAGGTGTACACAAGCTCCCAATCCCGAATCCCCCTCCCACCTCCCTTGGCATTTCAAATGTCAACCTTTAACGTGCGGCATGATATACTTTTTCTCAGGATCACAAAGTAACTGTTAAATGAATCTATTTTTATCCAAGAAAAGCACAGGTGCTATTTCATACAGCACAGTCTAAACTAGGAGTCAACAGCCTATGAGAGACAAAAACCTCCAGAAGACCTTAGGAGAACTATTTCAAGCCCAACCCTAAAGGGATGGAAAACATCATAACTAACATGGCAAGTCTTCATTTCATTTATCTTTCATTAGGTAGAGGTTGGCCTGCTTTAAGATTAACATATGACACAAAGCAGAGAGAAATCTTTTGACTGGACACAGGTAACCTGGAATATAGTGGCAGGTCTCTTGAAGATAGCATTGCATTTCTTTTTACATCACTGGAAGCTGGATTTTGTTACTGTGTCACAGAGTGTGTGTGGTATACGTCTATTCTTGGAAGTGTTTATGTATGTGTATGTTATATACTGTGACAGGTCTGTTGCATTTGATGTAATTATCCCCCTCCTGAGATTTCCCGATGATAAGAAGTCATATATAGGAGGACTCCATGGACTACAATGGCAGCCCACTCCAGTACTCTTGCCTGGAAAATCCCACGGACGGAGGAGCCTGGTAGGCTGCAGTTCATGGGGTTGCAAAGAGTCGGACATGACTGAGCGACTTCACTTTCATGTTTTACTTTCATGCATTGGAGAAGGAAATGGCAGCCCACTCCAGTATTCTTGTCTGGAGAATACGGGTAGCCTGGTGGCCTGCCGTCTATGGGGCACACAGAGTCGGACACGACTGAAGTGACTTAGCAGCCATGGACTATAACCCTCCAGGCTCCTCTGTCCATGGGATTCTCCAACCAAGAATATTGGAGTGGGCAGCCATATCCTTCTCCAGGGGATCTTCCCAACCCAGGGATCAAAACTGTATTGCAGGCAGATTCTTTACCATCTGAGCCACCTGGGAAGCCCATATAGAAGGACACTTGCCCCATATTAATCATCTTCCTGCAACCTGTTGTCTTCTAAACTATAAGGCCCTCTGTGAGGAGCTACAACCCAGAAAAGATTAATGAAAGGCAAATTAAAGATATAAGAATGAAAAAGAAGAGGTGTATGGTACCCAGGGAAGGGTGAAAGTTGAGGGAGAAAAGAAATTACCAGGATGAGAAGTCCACCCAAAGTCTACCACTTTGAGTACTAGACTCCAGCACAATAAAGACACATCTCTACTTGACATTGTGATCCCTATTACTGGATTCCAACATCAAAATCCCTCCTAAGTCCTCCAGGGCCATGGAGCTATTAGCTCCCAAGACAAGTAGTTCTTTCATTGGAAGGTTCTGCTAAAACATTTTTCCCTTCTACTCAGGGTTCTCATATTTATAATCCTATCTTAATGCCAAATGGGGCTACAGACTTCATTGATGAGCCCACATGGCATAAATGGCTCAGAACACAAGCTCTGACTGATACACAACTGGCTTGAATTCCAACTCTGTCACAAAGTAGCCATGTGAACTTCTGCATGTTATAACAGATAAAGAGTGAGGTTTTCTCATCTGTAAAGTGGGATGATAATGCTTATTTTTCAGTGCTGACTCAACAAATAGAAGAATTTATCTACAGCACTCAGTCAAGGTACAGTGAACATATTCAAATAATAAAAATGTGTTTTCCATATTTATCAACTAATTAAACAAAAATCTACATAGGCAGAGTCCAACAGCAGGTTGCACTCTGGTGGCAGAGTCAGTTCATATAACTGACGTTTTGTTCCCAAGTTAAACATCTTTGGATTCTTTCAACTTCTTCTACAATATACCTTTTTTTCAAGGGCGTCCTTGACTTTTTCACTCAAAATTATCTTTCATGGTGGCCCAAGAGACAAATATATATGTGTATATATATATGCACAAAAAGCAGTACAAGCCTGGAAACCCCGTTACCAAGTTCTTGTCCCCATATGACCATTAATCAGCTGTGAAACACCAGTCAAGAAATATAACCAAAAAACCACTACATAGAATAGGAAAAGGAATACCTACTTTCATACAACTAAACGAAGCATAGAGATGAACACACAACAACAAAAGGGTTCCAAACCATGTTGGCATCCACCACTGAACACAGGAGCTAAAGCTCGTTAGTAATACTCAGTAACGAAATAATTACCTGTAATACAGCTATGTATTCATGTGATACCTTTTGGTGATTCATTTTAAGTCATCAAGAATAAAAGCTCTGTGGCATCCTAAACAGTCTGGAGGCTGCTGAAACCCACACTTGTAGCTCTGAGTTTCTATCAGCTGGTGTTTCTGTAATGTGCATGTAGAAAATTATTCAGGGTCTTTAGTACAAGAACATACTTTATATTCTATTTACAAATTATTTGTGCTTTGCCATTAAATACATTAGACCAACCCAAGCACATTATTGACTTCCCCATTAAGAAGCCTTTCATTTAATTTCTGTAAATGTTTCTCTTTGAGAAAGGCATGCTAATTGATAGCATATCCTAAATCTAATCAGCAGCCTGTAGACAAAACACTCTTACTGTGGCCAGTAGGAGTGAAGGATGAATACTCTATGCTAGGATTATTGTTGTGAAGAGGAACTTGACCTGGTTTAGTCTTAATGTGGTCCATTTATTTCTTTGTTAGCATCAGAGTCAAATTATCCTTGTCTTTGATGACAGGAATAAAGCAGTCATGAAAAAAGGAAATGAAACCAATACTTGATCTTATAATTCTAGGAAATAATCTATTTACAAAGATAAAAATTCTCTCAGTGTAAGAGAAAGCACTGGTTTCAGAGACTTGTATTCTTGTCTTATTTTCATCTGTAATTGTGTGACTGCAAGTGAGTCACCAGAACTAACAAGAGCCTCAGTTTCCTTGGTTATAAAGTTGAATGATCTTAAAATAATATCTTACATCCCTTCCATCTCTTTTGTTTCATGCTGAAGAGGCATGGAAATAAAATTTTACTATGAAATATAAATGATTAAAAACAAATACAGGGTAAATTTTGGGCACTAAGTGCTCAAGTTATTCAGCTAATGGAGGCAAATATATAATCAAAACCTTAACCCTAACCAGACTGGACAGTGAACAGTGGAAAACATTTACACACACAATATGTGGATACATATACATATATACTTATATGTCTAAAATCCTATAACACATACACTGCAAAACTAAGGAAATATTTCATAATTTAAAATGGTAGTTCTTGTGACTGTTTTAAACAAGACAAGTTGCAAAGTAGAGAATTCAAAACTGCTATATAAAAATGTGTTTTCCTTGGTACAAGTAACCTGTTCATACAATATTTGGTAATTTCCAGAAAACACAAATAAAACTTTAAATACTTATGTTTAAACTGCATGAAGATATTTTCAATGTTCATATCACTGAGCTAATAAACGTAATGGAAAAGCTGCCAAATATTCCTTTATACTAGAAAAATATACAACTTACAATGAAGGTTGCTTAATAAAAGAACTCTCATAAATCCATGGTAATATTTCTACATTAAAATGTTGATTATCAGGGCAAGGAAAACTATTACATATTTTATTCTGACATGTCATCATATTAATAAAATTATCATTAAAATCTCAATCCTGGCTAGTTTCTAAATGATAACTATGAAGCAGTTTATAGGTGTCTCAAGACAAGATATTCTGCTCCTTAAGAAAATCTACTCTTTAGATTAAATCTAAATTTCAAAAAAGTTGAAGTCTTTCTAATTAAATTCATATATATTTAAAAAGAATTTAGTTTAAAAAATATTGCTCAATAATTTTATTTTTCTGTTCTCTAGAAAATCCGAGGTATCATTCCAAATTTCATCATTATTAATATAATAACAAAGAGCCATATTAACCACTAAGGACTAACGGTTCCCATCTCAATCATTTATAGCTTTCAAATATAGCATTGGTTCCTTTGAATCTAATAGTGTCAACTGAAGATAAAACAATACAATCATAATATTCATCCACTAGGATGAATCCACTTACTTAGATGGACTTTAGGAAAATTAAAGCATAAGATATATAAAAACATTTATCACACTGCTAAATGAGAAGTTATTTCATCTTAAAATATCTTTTTTCTTGACTTTTTTTTAATAATACATAAGACTTAGTAGAAAAAATGGATTATGAGAGAGATTCCAATTTTCCTTTAATAGTGTTTGTGTATTAAGGTAAACTACTACAACAAACAACTCCAGGGCGTCCCTGGTGGATCCATGGTAAAGAATCCACCTGCCAAAGCAGGAGACATGGGTTCAATCCCTGGTCCTGGAAGATCCCACATGCCGCAGAGCAACTAAGTCCGTGCGCCACAACTATTGAGCCTGGATGACTCATCTACTGAGCCCATGCACCCTAGAGCCTGTGCTCAACAAGAGAAGCCACCACGATGATAAGCCGGCACACCGCAACTAGAGAGTAGCCCCCCGCGCGCTGCAACTAGACAAAAGCCTCCGCAGCAGCAAAGACCCAGCACAGCCCCAAAACAAAACAAATACATACGTTAAATTATTTTTTAAAAACCTCCAAAACTCTGCTGCTGCTGCTGCTGCAGCTGCTGCTAAGTCGCGTCAGTCATGTCCGACTCTGTGCGACCCCAGAGACGGCAGCCCACCAGGCTTCCCTGTCCCTGGGATTCTCCAGGCAAGAACACTGGCGTGGGTTGCCATTTCCCTCTGTGTTGATTTCTCACTTACAGTACAGTCCAATGTGGATGTTCCTGGCTGATTGTTCTCCAGTCAGCAACAGTTGAACCCATACTCCTTCCATCCTGTAACTCCATCTTCATCCACATCCTGGGAATCTTCCTCTCTAGGTAGCTGATAAGGAAAGAAAATAGAAGATCATACTAGGCAAGTTTTATGGGCTAAATTTGGAAAGAATTTCATTCCTGCCTACATTCCATTGGCCCACACTCGGCCACATGGCCACACCTAACTACAAGGAAAAATGCCTAACCAGGTGTCCAGGAGATGGGTAGGTAGGTAGATAAATAGATCTATATATGTTCTAAAGTTCTGCAGTACTCACATATACTGCAAAATTAAATTAAATACTTCAGAATTTAAGATGATATGTCTGTTTTAAACACAAGGATAAAGCTGAGGAAATAAAATCATAATTTTCCAAAGAGAATGTGAAATATAATATTTGAAAACCTAATTCTAAATTCTATAAAATTAAAAAGCTGTTAATCCTTAGAAAAGTCACTTATGCCTCTCCAAGTCACTTAAGCCATCTGCAATTCAGTGAATTGAACTGGAAAATTCCCAAGATTCCTTCCAGATTTAATCCTGTAAGTAAAGCAATTCACTGCAATTATGGGCAACCCCAATAATGGGAACATTAAAGGAATAATTTGATAATAATCTATAATAACTTTATCACATTTTCTAATTAGCAGTGACAGGAATTCTACTCACTGAACCACCATCATTGGACACATAGTTAAAAGGTTACAATTATCCAAATCCTCCAGCAAAAAAAAAAGGGGGGTGGGGGAATTTTATAATCCCATCATCCTGGAAATGTCTGAAGTTTATGATTACTGAAAGATTTATCCTGGGCGCTTTAAGTCCTCTTAAAAATTTACCAGGAAGAATCAACCCACTTGGATTTAGAAGAAGGAGATAAATTTGGTTTCTTTTCTTTTTCGCTAGTCATCTTTTTCCGCTACTTTGACTGCTATTCCTTCATTCTTGATAGAGTATCTCTCTTCCCTATCTATCTCTCCTGGTCTTTCTTGGTTTACAATTATCCTGGGCAAGTTGATTTCTGAAGTAGCAAATGCTCTTTTTTGCTTAAAGTATAAGGAGAAATTATTACGTTACTGTTTGTAGAGGAAGTGAGCTGCCCACACACACTCTTGGTTTGTATAACTATACGCTTTAAAACTTGATAACACGAGGATAACAATAGAAAATTATTAGGACTCCCAAATGTGAACACCTAATTTCAAAGCTTCTTTTTGTGTAGCAGCAAAGAAAGCAAAATTAATAGCAATGCACACAACAGCAGGTCATGCAAACTGCTCCCCATTGCAAACTGCTCCCCACTGCAAATGGCTCCCCATGCAAACAATCCCCATTGCAAACTGCTCCCCATGCAAACAATCCCCATCATTGCGCTCCCCATTCTCTGCATACGTGAGACATTTATTGACATCAGAAAACCTCACACATTGGGAAAGAATGACACAACTGCAGAAAATTCTTGTCAAGTTAAAAACGACTATTTGAAATCTGTCTTCATTTTCAGTGCACTTACTTTTTTTTTTTTTACAAGCTTCAATTTCTCATCTCTATTTTCAAAACCAAGGAAAATCTTTGACTGGTGGTAAAAAGTAAATCAAAATTTATATTTTAATATCTATCATTATTATAAGATATCCCAGTTTAAAAAAATCTTTGCATTTAAAATCTTCTGTTTGCCCATATTAGATTATTCAATAAAATCTACAAACAATAAATACCGATGAAGGTATGGAGAAGAGAAAACTCTTCTACACTGCTAGTGGAAATGTAAATTGGTACAGCCACCATGGAGAAAACTAAAACTTGCCATATGATTTAGCAATCCCACTCCTGGGCATATATCCAAGCAAAGCTACAATTCAAAAAGATACATCCATGCCTATGCTCATAGCAGCATTATTCACAACAGCCACAACATGAAAGCAAACTAAATGTCCATCATCAGATGAATGGATAAAGATGTGGTACATATATACAATGGAATACTGCTTGGCCATAAAAAAATAATGAAATAATGCCATTTGCAGCAATATCAGTGGACCTAGAGATTGTAATATTAAGTGAAGTCAGAAAGAGAAAGCAAATACCATATGATATCACTAATATCTGGAATCTAAAATATGACACAGGACTTCCCTGGTAGCTCAGTGGTGAAAAATCCACCTGTCAATGCCGGAGACATGAGTTCGATCCCTGGTCCAGCTATGGAGGAACTAAGCCCATGTGCCAAAACTATTGAACCTGTGCTCCAGAGCCCAGGAAGCAGAAGTACTGAGCCCACATGCCACAACGATCGAAGTCCACGAACACTGGAGCCCACGCTTTGCAACAAGAGAAGCCACCACAGTGAGAAGCCTGCACACAACAACTAGGGTACACTCTACTCAAATGAACTTGTCTATGAAACAGAAGCAAACTCACATGGAGAACAGACCTGTGATTGCTGGGGGAGGAAGGTGCAGGGAGGAATGGATTGGGAGTTTGGGATCAGCAGATGTGAACTATTAGTGAATAGATAAACAGCAAGATCCTACTGTATAACACAGGGAGCTATATTCAATATCCTGTGATAAACCACAGTGGAAAAGAAAATGGAAAAAAATGTATATGTACATATACATATATAAGTGAATCACTTTACTGTACAGCAGAAATACAACATTGCAAATCAACTATGTGCTTACTCACTAAGCCATTGCTCACTCTTTGCAACTCCATGGACTGTAACCCGCCAGGCTCCTCTGTCCATGGAATTTTCCAGGAAAGAATACTGGAGTGGTTGCCATTTCCTTTTCCAGGGGATCTTCCCCACCCAGGGATCACACTCCCATCTCCTACAGCTCCTGCATTGTAGCCAGATTCCTTACCACCAGTGTCACCTACTTCAGTAAAATAATTTTTTTAATGGACATAGACAAGCCCAATTCTAAGTTATTATTGCCATCACAAAATGAAAACCTGACATTTTGGTGACCAACCAAAAACAATAAAAAATTCCCACTATTTTAAATAATAATTATTATAGTAATAACAAGTATTTTAAAGCTAAATTTTTCTAGACTACTTCACAAATAAATTAGTCAAGAATATACCAGAAATGTTACATATGTGTGTGTACATTTATATTTTAAATATATGTTTTTAAAACTTTATATATAAATACATATTTTAAATTACATTATAATATTTCTCCTTGGGGCTGTAATAATTTCATCTGAGAAAGTGTCTCCATTGAAAGTTCAATGTTATTCTTACACACTCTGCTCACTCACTTCTTTACTCATCTTCAAGATGGAGAGCAGAAGCCTCAAAAGAAGCCCAATTCTATTGACTCTGAGTGAAGAGAGAGGGAGGGTATATACTCCAACATATACCCTCCTGAGTGGAGAACACTGTGAAAGCCTGCATGACATGTCTTGAGCATTAAGCCAAGAGCACAATGCCTTAAACAAGCAGATCAAACTGTCATGAAAACCACTCTTCTGCCACTTGCAAAAAAAAAAAAGGTGGTGTAGGCTCTTGGGCACGAGTCTTCCTGTCCTGCTGTGCGATGTTTTAAAGGCAAAGATATTCTGCCAGCATCACTTAAGCTGCCAGCAATTGGAAGAGAAATGGGATGGAGAGAATGTTTTCTTCTGTCTTGGCCTTACTGGGATACTGTTAATACCTTTCTGGGAGCAAAGTAGAGGATTAAATACCTTCACTAAAATTACTTGACTCAGAATATAAAGCAACATATCCATTACCAAAATATTCAGAGAGACCACCAGAAAGACTATTTGGATGCTAGGAAGTGTTATGGGCTGAACCGTACCCCTTGCAAAATTCATATGCTAGTCCTAACCTCAAGCTGTAGATGGTGATTGTATTTGCAAATAGGGTCTTTAAAAGGGTAATTAAGTTAAAATGAAGTATTTAAATTGGGTTTAATTCAATATAAAGCCTTTGACTGTGTGGATCACAACAAACTGTGGAAAGCTCTTAAAGAGATGGAGTACCAAACCATCTTACCTATCTCCTGAGAAACCTTGTTGGCTGGTCAAAAAGTAACAGTTAAAACCGGACTGGTTCAAAACTGGGAAAGGAGTATGACGGGGCTGTCTGTTGTCTCCCTGTTTGTTTAACTCATACACTGAGCACATTATGAGAAATGCCCAGCTGGATGAGTTATAAGCTGGAATCAAGATAGTTGGGAGAAACATCACCCACCTCAGATATGCAGATGATACCACTCTAATGGCAGAAAATGAAGAGGAAATAAAAAGTCTCTTGAGGAGGATAAAAGAGGAGAGTAAAGAGACTGGCTTAAGCCTCAACATTCAAAAAACTAAGATCATGGCATCCAGTCCCATCACTTCATGGCAAATAGACAGGGAATTGGACTGCTAAATCATTGCAGAAGGTGACTTCAGTCATGAAATTAAAAGATGCTAGCTCCTTGGAAGAAAAACTATGATAAACCTAGACAGCATATTAAAAAGCAGAAACATCACTTTGCCAACAAAGGTCCATATAGTCAAAGCTATGGTTTTTCTAGTAGTCATATACAGATGTGAGAGTTGGTTCATAAAGAAGGCTAAGTGCCAAAAATTGATGCCTTCGAACTGTCGTGCTGGGGAAGACTCCTGAGAGTTCCTTGGACAGCAAGGTGATCAAACCAGTCAACCTTAAAGGAAATCAACCCTGAATACTCATTGGAAGGGCTAAGGCTGAAGCGGAAGTTCCAGTATTTTGGAAATCTGATGTAAACAGCCAACTCTTTGGAAAAATCCCTGATGTTGGGGAAGATGGAGGGCAGAAGGAGAAGAGGGTGTCAGAGGATGACATGGCTGGATGGCATCATTATGCAATTGATATGAATTTGGGCAAACTCTAAAAAGTGGTGAGGGACAGGGAGACCGGGAGTACTGCAGCCCATGGGGTTACAAAGGGTCAGACATGACTGGGTAATGTTGGAACACCAACAATCCAATATGACCAGTGTAAGAGGAGATTAGAATACAGACACACAGTGAGGAGAAAACATGTGAAGTCACAGGGGAAGGTACCTGGCCATCTACTAGCCAGAGAGAGGTCTAAAAAGAAATCAACCCTGCAGACACCTGGATCTCAGACTTTTAGCCACTGAAACTGTGATAAAATAAATTTATGTTGTTTCAGCCACCCAGTCTGTGAAACTTTGTTATGGCAGCCCTAGCAAACTCACACAGGAACTAGGAGCCTACAAAAGGCAGTGAAGGCAGATCAACACCTTAGAACTGAGATCTAGAACTTTCTTCTTCAGCACCTCACTCCACACAAATCCAGGTACAACTACTTACCTTCTTGGTCTGGACAGGTCATCCCAGAATTAGTTGCACCAATAAACATATTCCAGCATATTCCATGTTCCAGCAATGAACAATGAAGCATGAAGCTGGAGAAAAAATTCTCCGACCCAATATAAAGGATATTTATTTTTGTTGGAAGACCAGAACGTGGTACCTAAACAGCTTGAGTTCTTAATCCACATTTCTGAATTCCAGATCTGCTGCCTGCATTGCCCTTTGTAAGCCTTCCATTGTCGCATCCAGGCCTCAGCATCCCGACCTGCTGCACTCTCAGAATCCACTGCTTCATAAGCCATGGCTACCTCCATCTAATTGCTGGCTCTGTATTTGGCATCACAATCATATTCTTTGTTCCCCTTCCAGTTCTTTAAACCTGTAAAGGATAGTCTTATGGACAAGTTCTTTCCTTCAGCCATTCAGAAATTTGCCCCATAACAAATTTAAGTTGTAAGTTAAAAAACTGATCATAGAGGCCATTTGGAGTCACTGAGGAATGAAGTAAGATATCAACAAGTTAAATTCAGTCTCTCAGTTTAAAATCAACTCCTTACTGAGTTTAATATTAGCCAAAAGTTGTTAAACAATATACCATCCCGGTAATACAGAGAAGGCGATGGCACCCCACACCAGTACTCTCGCCTGGAAAATCCCATGGACGGAGGAGACTGGTAGGCTGCAGTCCATGGGGTCTTGAAGAGTCAGACATGACTGAGCAACTTCACTTTCACTTTTCACTTTCATGCATTGGAGAAGGAAATGGCAACCCACTCCAGTGTTCTTGCCTGGAGAATCCCAGGGATGGGGGAGCCTGGTGGGCTGTCATCTCTGGGGTCGCACAGAGTCGGACACGACTGAAGCGGCTTAGCAGCAGCAGCATGCCAGTAATAATAAAGTTGCTGTTTGTTAAATGATTTTCTTTGTTGGAAACTTCAAATCTATTATTTTTCCTTATTGGTTGTTGACACTCTGATTTGTCAGGGGAAAAACTATTCCTTTAAGTATATATGAACTTTTATAATATTCTCTTATGCTATTTTCAGAAAAATGAGATAGCTATAGACAGTTCCACTTTTTATTCAATTGTTAAAGCTTGTTAGAAGAAAAAGTTGTAGGAAAGAAATAAATTCCTTTTTAAAACTTCACATAACTTCCCTTTTGGTCTGTTTCAAATAGTAATGGACCTTGTTAAAACAGGAAGCTCTGGGTGATGACAAGTTTTATCAAGAATAGTACCATACATGAACAAAGAAAATTTAAAGAAATTCTTAAATAGCTGAATCCATCTCAAATGTCTCAACCAATGTGATCTGCAGGGAAGGAAAGCTTTACTAGGAGGGAATTGAGAAGTTTTTTTTATACCTCCAAAAGATTTTACCAGGTATTGGAAGAATAAAAATATGGTTTGTCTAGCTTGTCAGGTTATTTATAGACAATACTTAAATCTAGATATTTTAATTACTTTTTTAAAGAACAAATTGCTCATCAGTGTCTGTTCATAAGATAATTATATTATATTTAAGAATTTGATGTTTCAGACCAAGTTAAAAATGACACCTCTGAAAATAGAATTTTTATTTTTATCTTAAAGTAAGCTCAGTTTAGAGGTGTCTGTTTATAAACTTTCTCCATTTAATTGGTTTTCCTAATATGAAAGAGTATTTCCAGAACTAATTAAAAGTTCATTCTAATGAATATTCAAGACCAAAATGTTATCTCTGCAGTACAGTATATAGATTTTTAAATCATCCATAAAGGTAATTATATTTTTTTTTACATTCTTAAAAAGTCATATATTGTTATTGATGTCAAATGGGTTATTTGCTTTCTGTTAGGCCATGATTGAAGAAGCCATCACCAGAGCGGAATCTTTCTCAGTTATGTACACGCCATTTGCAACAAAAATCAGAGCTGATAAAATAGAAAAAGTAAAAGAAGTTTTCACAAAAATTCATCCTGCATACGTGGAGTATATCTACACAGGTAAGAGCCAGTATCTTCAAAGTATCAGCTGATACTTTATTTTCATAAAAAACAAATACAGGATGTTTCTGACTTTTGTTATTTCAGTTTTAAGGATTTTTTTTTTTAATTAATCTGTTGAGTTGAAAGGCTATGGTTTTTCCAGTGGCCATGTATGGATGTGAGAGTTGGACTGTGAAGAAAGCTGCATGCTGAACAATTGATGCTCTTGAACTGTGGTGTTGGAGAAGACTCTTGAGAGTCCCTTGGACTGCAAGGAGATCCAACCAGTCCATCCTAACAGAGATCAATCCTGGGTGTCAGATATCCAATCAATCCAAAGAGTCAGATATGACTGAGTGACTGAATTGACTGACTGACTGACTATCAGTGTGATATGGAGGAACTAGTTTTCAAAATTCTGATTTCTTGTGTAGGTAACAAAATGGTTATATGCAATTGCCCAATATATGAAATAGAGAAAGGACCGTGTTTACTAAAATTTTGTTACTCATTTGAAGCAAGAAAGTCAGTGCAACATTCAATTAGATATCAAGACACCACCCAAAAAAATGCCCTTTAAAAAGACACTAGCCTAATAAGAATTGATGCTTTTGAACTGTGGTGTTGGAGAAGACTCTTGAGAGTCCCTTGGGCTGCAAGGAGATCCAGCCAGTCCATCCTAAAAGAGATCAGTCCTGGGTGTTCAATGGAAGGAGTGATGCTGAGGCTGAAACTCCAACACTTTGGCTACCTCATGCGAACAGTTGACTCATTGGAAAAGACCCTGATACTGGGAGGGATTGGGGGCAGGAGAAGAAGGGGCAACAGAGGATGAGGTGGCTGGATGGCATCACTGACTCGATGCACATGAGTTTGGGTGAACTCCGGGAGTTGGTGATGAACAGCGAGGCCTGGCATGCTGCGATTCATGGGGTCACAAAGAGTCTGACATGACTGAGCGACTGAACTGAACTGAACTGAGTTGAAATAGAAAGTTATTTCTAGGTTTTATGTAGAGCTAGCCTTATAGGTCTAGTGTAATATCCCTTGTGTCATCGGTCATGTTTCTTTTTTTAAGAGGAGAGGTAACACTTAGAAACTCTTAAGATTTTTAAAAAAAAATGGAGTAACCTGTGTAAAATGTCACCTTTTTCCATATCCTTCATCAGTGGACTAGGTGATTCCAGTATTTTCCTGAAGATGAAATTTTTTCTCTAGTCCCTTCTCTTTTAATTATCCTTGTTCCATCTATCTCATACCTCAAATGCCCCTCTTTTTTTTTTTTTTTCAAATGTTCTTCAGCCACTGGTATCCAAAGGAGACCTGGATAGTCAAGTATATACAAAGAACACAACACTTTCATTCAATACTTTCTACTATGTCCCAAATGTTATTCTAAATTAAGAATTTTCTTGTATTAAATTAAAAGCCAATCCCTAACAGAGATAGAAATATCTACTTATCTAAGACACTAAGTTGTCAAAAGCTTTTGTTATTGCCATTTTACTGTCTTTAAATCATTGACTCAAAATAATATTAAAGACCATTTTGTTACTTACAAAATTAAAAACCCATCAACAATGACTACCATGTTAAGCAAAATCTCTAAGTACATACACCTAATACTGTATCTTCCTGTTAAACCCCCTGTATTCCTTTTGTTAGGGTTTTGGAGTCAGATCACTGATTTATGGGATTAATAACATACTCCATTAGTGATCACTTTTAAGGTGCCAGCTACTCAACATTCATTATCTCGTTACTCTCATAACTCAAGTGACTAAGATGATTCTCATGTAAAAATGAGAACGGTAACCAGAATAAACAGTTTTTCCAAAGATACGCAGAAAGCCACCACATCAGTGGCAGGGAGCCTTGGATTTGAATCCATGTCCTCGCGTTGGGGTACCTTATTTCCATCTGATAGAAGCCAAGATGGGACAAAAGCATTAACTTTAGGTCCTATGGAATCTGTTTCTTCCACAATGCCTCAAGCTCTTCAGAAAAAAAAGATATTTAGAAAAACACCAATACAGTATACTGACACATATATATGGAATTTAGAAAGATAGTAACGATGACCNGTACCTTATTTCCATCTGATAGAAGCCAAGATGGGACAAAAGCATTAACTTTAGGTCCTATGGAATCTGTTTCTTCCACAATGCCTCAAGCTCTTCAGAAAAAAAAGATATTTAGAAAAACACCAATACAGTATACTGACACATATATATGGAATTTAGAAAGATAGTAACGATGACCCTGTATGTGAGACAACAAAAGAGACACAGACATATAGAACGGACTTTTGGCCTCTGAGGGAGAGGGAGAGGGTGGGATGATTTGGGAGAATGGCATTGAAGCATGTATACTATCATGTAAGAAACTAATCACCAGTCTATGTTCGATGCAGAATACAGGATGCTTGGGGCTGGTGCACGGGGATGATCCAAAGAGACGTTGTGGGGTGGAAGGGGGGAGGGGGATTCAGGATTGGGAGCTCGTGTACACCTGTGGTGGATTCATGTCGATGTATGGCAAAGCCAATAGAGTATTGTAAAGTAAAATAAAGTAAAAAAAATAAAATAAATAAATTATAACCAGTAAAACCTTAAGGAACAATGAAAATTTGAAGGCATAGAAAGAGAAGAAATCACACTCTATAATGACTACCGATGCTGATTTACTTAATTTGAGCATTTCAGAACTCACAATTGTTGCTAATTGTTATAAATCACTTATCATTTTGTTATGGATATCTTCAGAGGGTTTTGGGGAGGAAAAGAGTGAAATCAATTATGTCAATCTAGAATCATGGAAAATTAATAAGATTCAGTTATTTCCACATCTGCTCTCAGATCCATTGGTAATGAAGAGCGATTCATTGAGGAGATCACCGATTTGCCAATTTCTCTACTGGTAGAATAAATTTAGTTATATTTAACCTACTTCACAGAGAAGTTATGAAGATTAATTAATACTTAGGAAGCACTGTTGCCACTAAGGATTTAAAAACAATAATAACATTAATGAGCCAGATTCATGTCTCGTGTGACTCCATCAAACTTGCTATCAAGATGAATTATGATTTGTTGGCAAGGCGATTCATGCTAAAGAATCTTATACTATGAAAGAGAAGATAATTATAAGTTACTGATGATTGTTTCTATTATTTTATAATTACTAATTGCTGGATTGTAACAGTGCTGTATGAGAACAGGGAGAGAAAAGATGCAGTCTCTGAAGGAGAAGGGGAGGTAGAGAAGGCAATCTTGAATTTTAAATTTCATAAGGACTGGTTGGGTTCTTTGCTCTGCATAATGGGTACTTTGGGTTAACAGACTATTACGATGATGACATGCATTATTTGCCTCTGTTACACTGATTAAAGGGTCTCTCCAAAGCTATTGCTGGAATGATGCTGAAACCACTGTTACTAACCATATGTGCAAGTTTTAGTAGCATCTCTTCTTTTCCCCTCAATTCCAAGGTGAGGAAGAGAGGAGGTCAAATGTGGTCTTTAGCTTCTGTATGTTTCTCACAAGAGGTGCAGAGTGATGATTTGGGCAGGTATCAGTAGCCAAAGGCAGTACCTAGATAGTGAGTCATACAAAGAAAAATAGGGCCTAGAAGAACAGTGTTGTGTTGTGGCAAGCATGCTCAGTCGCGACTGACTCTTTGCAACCCTATGGACTGTAGCCCACTGGGCTCCTCTGTCCATGGAATTTTCCAGGCAAGAATAGTCAAGTGGACTATCATTTCCTCCTCCTCTGAAGATCTTGCCAACCCAGGGATCAAACCCTCACCTTGTGTCTCCTGCATTGGCATGTGGATTTCTTTACCACTGATCCACCTGGGAAACCCCAGGATTCTTTTATCTGCTTTGATAGAATTTAAGAAGCTTCTATGTTGCCAAAAATGTATTCCATTACTTATTTCAACAAATAGTCATACAGTATAACTGGACAGTTACACAGCAAATATGTACAAACATAAGAATGTTTTTAACCTACAATGTTTGCCTTTGATCTGCCCAGAGCCAAAAATGTATTCTCTCCCACCCCATGGAACACAATCTCATCCAATCATTTCTAAAATTTAGATTCTCCTCAGTAATTATCGGATCCAGTTCACCATTTTTCCCCTTTCCATGGGACTTTCTTCTTCTACTCTGGTTTCAACACTCTTGCTTGTGCGTGTGCACTCAGTCACCTGTCTAACTCATGTGATCCCCTGCACTGTAGCCCACCAGGCTTCTCTGTCCATAAGATTCTTCAGGCTAAAATACTGGAATGGGGTGCCATGCCCTCCTTCAGAGGCTGTTCCCAACCCAGGGATCTAATCTACAGCTCCTGTATTGCAGGTGGATTCTTTACCTGCTGAGCCATCAGGGAAGCCCAGAAGCCTGAGGGCATGTGAGGAAAGAGTCCTCTTCCAAAGTCTGGTGCAGGCTGGCACAGCAGCTAATGACATGGCAAGTGCAACCTGAGACAGTTCTGTTAGTTTGAGCAGAACCTAAGGGTACCTGTATGAGTCCCCATACAGCTTCCTGGTGCAGATTCTTTTTATATGTACACCAGCCACCCTATCACACAAATTGGCCCAGACAAGAGCTACTTTCTAAGATCCCCTCTCCCTGCCAGAATGCTAATTCTAGATCCCACTCTAGAGATTTCCTCTTCTCCCCTGGAGACTGGAAGTCACTTTAGTCCTCTCTCCAACTTGCTGTGTTATTCCGCCATTTCTCTTATCCTTTTTTCCATGCTCCAGAATCCCAAGATCCTCAGGACAAGAAGAAGATCTACAATGGCAATGAGTTGTATATTCAGCTACTTATTTATTCATCAAACATTTATTAAATACATATATTCCAGACAATATACTAGGTAGTGCTACAATATACCTGACTTTAGTCATTTATACTTCAGGGTGAAAGTTGGACTGTATTTTTCCTCTCTTCTAAAGAATATTACAATTAAAACCTAAGCTCAAATTGTGGAATGGAAGGCTGATTCTGATTAAAAGAATGGTGGAGGAGAAAACAGATGAAAGAGCAGCTTGGGAATAGAAGTCCTTGCCACCAAAACCAAACTATTTTATTTTTCCCCTCCATGCATAACCAGAAGATGTTTCCAGCTTTCTTTATACTTCAGTGAGGTTGGTGACTCAATAACAGACAGTGTTTGAATGTGGATAGAAATGATATATGCCACTCGCAGGCCTGACCCATAAACTTCTGTCATATAGAATTCTTTTTCCCTTGCTACTGACTGAGTCGGTAGAATGGCAGAACCAAAGAAACTACAAGGCAAAAGAAGCTTGGATCCCTGAATGACCATATGGAAGGAAACCCACTGAATACCTATACAAATTTTAAAAAAAGTTATCTTGTCTCAGATCACTGAGATTTGGAGGTTCTCTGTTAAATCAGGTGACTTAACTCTAACAGACTACCTTACATCATAACTAGCAGATGCTTTCCTACTCCATCTACAGTGTACACAATAAATTCATGTGAACTCAATGGAGAAAGGATAAACATCCCCCCATGCACAGTCAAACTTACCCTCAGAAACACTCAGTTTGTATACATTCCCTTCTACCTCCCACTCACTCATCCTTCCTTGAACAACCACAGGTGGATGTTCTCATACATATGTGTTTGTACCCACTCAAAGAAAGGGAACATCTCAGGAGAGACAGAGATGCCCCACAGGAGGCAGAACACAATTACGCAGTTTGCATTGCAGCAGGAAAAACTGAGGCCACAAGTAGGAGTTTTAGAAGTCATCTAAATCAACAGTCAACAAATGAAGGTCATAAAATCTGTACCTTGAAGATTTTGGATAAAAAGTCTATCAAAGTTCTACAGGATAAGTAGGTATTATCATTAAAACTTGGAGACTAATACATTTAGCTCTCCCAGCAGAGGCTGGCAGACAAACCTTCATCTCAGAAACTCTGCCCAACTCCAGGTCACCTTCAGCAAGCGTACACAGTATTGAGTTCATTACTCTTTGGTCATGTGACAATGCTGTGAGCCCAGTAATAGCTGGCAGAGGTGATGTTGATAAGCAAGAAGAGTATTCGTATAGAGATCCCCCAGGCAGTGTGTTCTTTCTAGCTAACCCCTAATTCACAGTCACCCTTATCAGGGATTTTCACATGAAAAATAAATTGCAAAGGGAAAAAACTGTAAAAAACTCATTTTGAAATTCATAGAGGTCTAAATAGTTTTAATATTTTATTAAATAGACCAACTAAATTAGTGATTTATTATGAGAAAAACTCACTTCACCCTCAGTGCTGTGCTTAGTCACTCAGTTATGTCAACTCTTTGCAATCCCATGGATTGTAGCCCACCAGGCTCCCCTGTCCTTGGAATTCTCCAGGCAAGAATACTCAAGTAGGATGCCATGTCCTTCTCCCGGGGATCTTCCCAACACAAGGATTGAAACCTGGTCTCCCACATTGCAGGCAGATTCTTTATTGACTGAACCACCAGGGAAGCCTCCCTCAGTGGCAGGCACTAATACCATATTTATATTGCCCTTATAACCTCTACAAGACTGATAAGGGAGGGTCAAAATTCAAATCTGCCTCATTGGACAAACAGGCTTATTTATCCTCAGGAATTTGCTGTGCATTCTTTGCTATGTGGGGAATGTGGTAAGACCCACCAAAATCTTAAAGCTATATTATAATAGAGCTATATTGTACTACATCTCATGAAGGAAAAAAATTACTGAATTTTAGCAGTGTAGCTATTCATTTTTCTTATTTAAGGAAAAATCTAGTTTGATTCATGCAGAGTAGTCAGCATATATAAAACAAATAATAATTCACTAACCTTAGAATTATTATGTTTTCATTTATAAAGATTTTGCTTGAGATTTTTATTCATATATTCCAATGAAATAATGCAATTCTCTATAGTTCTTATTCTTGCATGGTTGTATTTTAATAATAATAAAGTAATACAATAAGCATATCCTGTCTCCACTTGATGAAAATATCAAGATTTATTTGCTAAATAAATAAATATTCAGTAATGGATCTGTGCTTAGTAATGTTTAATAGAAAAGTTTTCTGGATCAGATATCAATTACTTTAACACTTAGGTGGATAGAGTCATATTTTGTCTTTCCAATGTAATTTAATTCCCAAGAGTAAATATGTATGTTCAGAGGAATAATATATTGTTTTAAAATAGACCTTTAAAAATTGCTTTTCACTGAAATTTATAACCTTGTTCTTGTTCAGTCATCATTTACCAGTAAGGATAATGCAGTCTTATGCTCTCTAAAATGGGAAGTTAAAATTCCTTATTTTATTCTTTCTTCAAAATATTATAATTTTATCATGATCAAGAACTTCCAAGATTAAACTATTTTCCTCATCTTTCTAACTCACTTTATCAAATTTTTTTTATAGAATTAAAGAGCTTACATCTCTATTATCATTATGAAAGTGTTACAGCCAGGTTGGTTATAAAGATAAAAAATCTCATGTTTGTACCACAAGAATTCTTTGTAGAAATAGAGAACATTCCCAAAGTAAAGAAATTCCTCATATATGGGGCTAAAGTCTGTTCTTAAAATATTAAACTGTTGGTCTTCCCAATGGGAAGAGTGGTGTTCCGGCACTATTCTACCTAATGAAAGTAACACTTCTCAGTGAGCAGCCCACTTATCCTTTGCAGTAGCAGGTTACAGCATTGCTCACCTCTGGTCTCCATCATCTACTGTCTCTTGCCTTCTGTGATTGCCTTTCTCCTGGACCTCTCTGAAAGTGTAATGCATCCTGCTCAGTGTGTTTTCTTATGGGACCTGACTGAAGACAAACAATGTTTCATTTAAAGAAATACCAGTCAGTAATTCAAAAATAAATGGAAGTAATGTAAGTTTTTACTCTAGCCTCTTGAGAAAAACCAGTGTGCTGGGGCAAGGTGGTGTGGCTGGAATGAGATACATGGCAGAAAGCAGATGTCAGGTATTTTATCCATCATGCTCAGAGAAACCTTGTAATGAACACATGCACAACTTATATGGCAGCTTCCCGCCACGTCTCTTTCCCCACTCTAAGCTCTCCAAATACACTCCCCAAGTTTACTCCTTCATGAACAGAGTAATCCCTTTCTGGTGTCAATCTTGGCAGCCTTAACAGTTTCTCAGGCTCTTATCCATCACCCGTTACCTCAGTCTACATTAAAAAAATAAAAACCTGCAAAATAATTTCAAAATTAACTGAGCTCATTTCGGCAGGTAAAGGAGCAGTGAGGTAAATATTCATGTTAAGATTTTACTTTTCCTGAAACACTTACTTATGTTGTCTAATCTAGCCACTCTGTAATATTATAGTTAATCATAGGCCCTGCTGTCTAATGAATCATGCAGCTAAGCATTAAAATCCCTAAAGACTGAACTCTCAATTATGTAAAACAATGTCTCTGTGTTCTTAATTTTAAACTCTACAAATCGGTTGTGTGCAGAATTAGAAATTTCTATTTTGCAGTATTATCCTTTTTTTTTTTTCCTTCAGTTTTACATATTTGGCATTCAGGTCCTATTTACTTATGCTTTAATATTTGGCTCAGTTACCTCACACCTTTTAGGCAGGAGCTTTTGTTGATGATCTTGTGGTCCAGAGATAATCACTGTTAATGGGACCAAAAAGACAGTATTTATCCTACTCCAAGCCCCCAGAATTCAGGCATTATTGCAACAATATGTTATTTCACTAACTGTGAATCTAATAAGTATTGAAGGAAATAGTATCTTTCCTGTTTGTCTCAAATCTACTTTCTTAGGGATGCAATTAAGAAACTTCCCCAGAGTAAATACAATACAGCTGATTAAACATAAAACTTCAGAAACAATAAGAATTTCAAGGGAAATAAAATAAACTACATACAAAAATCTTATGTAGTTATTAATTTTTTCACACTTTACAAATGGGTTATGAGAGGAAACATACACAAAGATTGGTTCTGGAGAAGTAGCCCAGCAGCCTAAAGGGAAAATTAGGAATGAAAACCAGTTTTTTCACTTGCATCTACAGCTCTGACATTATAACGAAGGTCAACAGGAAAATACAATTTTTAATACAAAGATTCATTATATATATAGCTTTCTCACACATCAAATGCAAAAATCAAAATACACTATGCTTTTAAAAGTGGAAACTTTTATTATTTATGGGGGGCAATAATGATAAGTTAGCTGCAAAAGCTGCTGCCTTTTGCTATTTTCTTGCTGATGTGAATTTGTGGATAACTTCCAAGACAGAGGTATAGGTATTAAAAGAAGTACAAGATAAAGCTCAGAAAATGATTGGGAAAGAAGGAGTGACAAAGTGCTGGCATTATGAAGGGACTGGAGAAACTAAACTCTGAAACTGAGCACTAAAGGAAGTCATATAAAACTGACATGGTCCCATCTCACAGTGAACAACTGGGACCTTTAGAAATGAGATTTTGCTCTAACCCAAAATGTCAGAACATTTTGTTATGGACAAAGGGCAGAGAAATGACATAGACACTGGAAAATAGAGAAGGAAATGAAACAGGGAAAGGTGATAAGAGAACCTTGGCAAATCTGCATATTTCTTAAAAAGTTTTAAAATCTCTGACTTTTCTTTTTTCCAAATTGCTTTGAAAAGTTCATCCACAATCTGCTGATTGTGGTGTCCAACAGAAAATATTGATGATGATGGTATCTGTGCTTTCTACTTTATGTCCAGAGAGCTCAAATTTTATTTTACAGATATGTAACTTCATGAAAATATGCAGTCCCTCATACATAGAGATTAGTCAGCTGATCTATACTGCGTCAAGAGCACAACCTGAATATGAAACTAATTCTTCCATGTTGGTAGAGCTGGTCTGTTCATTTGAGCACCAACTACCCTGAGTTATCTAATACAGATTATTTTACTTCACTCACCCTTTGTAAACTGACCAGAAACCACTTGATGTTTAGGGAAAATGAAAAACAAAGATTGTGTGATATTCTTTTCTAAATTTCAGTTAAGTCTGGTTCAGTTGCTCAGTCAGGTCCAACTCTTTGCAGCCCCATGGACTGCAGCATGCCAGGCCTGCCTGTCCATCACCAACTCCTGGAGTTTACCCAAACTCATGTCCATTGAGTCAGTGATGCCATACAATGATTTCATCCTCTGTCATCCCCTTCTCCTCCTGCCTTCAATCTTTCCCACCATCAGGGTCTTTTCTAATGAGTCACTTCTTTGCATCAGGTGGCCAAAGTATTGGAGCTTCAGCTTCAGCATCAGTCCTTCCAATGAATATTCAGGACTGATTTCCCTTAGGATGGACTGGTTTGATCTTCTTGCAGTCCAAGGGACTCAGGAGTCTTCTCCAACTCCACAATTCAAAGCATCAATTCTTCAGTGCTCAGCTTTCTTTATGGTCCAACTCTCACATCCATACATGACTACTGGAAAAAATCACAGCTTTGACTAGATGGATCTTTGTTGGCAAAGTAATGTCTCTGCTTTTCAATATGCTGTCTAGGTTTGTCATCCAGCTTTCTTCCAAGGAGTAAGCATCGTTTAATTTCACGGCTGCAGTGGCTGCAGTCACAGTTCGAAGTGATTTTGGAGCCCAAGAAAAATGTTTGTCACTATTTCCATTGTTTCCCCATCTATTTGCCATGAAGTGATGGGACTAGATGCCATGATCTTCGTTTTTTGAATAATGAGTTTTAAGCTAGCTTTTTAACTCTCCTCTTTCACTTTCATCAAGAGACTTTTTAGTTCCTCTTCACTTTCTGCCATAAGGGTGGTGTCATCTGCATATCTGAGGTTATTGATATTTCTCCTGGCAATCTTGATTCCAGCTTGTGTTTCATCCAGCCCGGCATTTTGCATGATGTACTCTGCATAGAAGTTAAGTAAGCAGAGTGACAATATACAGCCTTGACGTACTTCTTTCCTGATTGAGAGCCAGTCTGTTGTTCCATGTCTGGTTCTAACTGTTGCTTCCTAACCTGGCTACAGACTTCTCAGGAGAAGGGACAGGTGGTCTGGTATTCCCAACTCAAAGAATTTTCCATAGTTTGTTGTGATCCACACAGTCAAAGGCTTTAGCATAGTCAATGAAGCAGAAATAGATGTTTTTCTGGAACTCTATTGCTTTTTCTATGATCCAATGGATGTTGGCAATTTGACCTCTGGTTCCTCTGCTTTTTCTAAATCCAGCTTGAATATCTGGAATTTCTCAGTTCACATATTGCTGAAGCTTAGCTTGGAGAATTTTGAGCATTACTTTGTTGATGGATGAGATGAGTGCAACTGTGTAGCAGTTTGAACATTCTTTGGCATTGCCTTTCTTTGGGACTGGAATGAAAACTGGTGGCCTGTGGCCACCACTGAGTTTTCCAAATTTGCTGGCATATTGAGTGCAACACTTTAACAGCATCATCTTTAGGATTTGGAATAGCTCAGCTGGAATTCCATCACCTCCACTAGCTTTGTTCGTAGGGATGCTTCCTAAAGCCCACTTGACTTTGCTTTCCAGGTTGCCTGGCTCTAGGTGAGTGATCACACCATCGTGACAGAGAAATAAATCCTATCTCAGAAGCTCTGAACATTTAAGTAGCTTTGAATTTTTTGAAGTTCTATTCTTACTTGGACCATTAAAGATACAGGATTTAGAAAAGGTTTTTTTTAGATTCAATTCAAGTATTGACTGAGCACCTAGTAGGTGCTTGGTGCATGAAGATAACTTGAAGATGTTATCTTCAAAAGGATTAAAACTTATAGGAGTGATGAGACATAGCCCCATTAAACATGAGGAGATGTACTCTGGAATGAATGGTCTAGGTGTTCTTTAAGAGTTTGGGAGGAGGTCCTGAAGTACTCGTGGCTCAGAGGGTAAAGTGTCTGCCTGCAATGCAGGAGATGCAGGTTCGATCCCTGGGTCAGGAAGATCCCCTGGAGAAGGAAATCGCAACCCACTCCAGTACTCTTGCCTGGAAAATTCCATGGACAGAGGAGCCTTGTAGGCTACAGTCCATGGGGTCGCAAAGAGTCGGACACGACTGAGCGACTTCACTCATTCACTCTGAAGTACTTAGGAAGCCCTTTATGGACTGTTGTTTTAGTTGCTAAGCTGTGTCTGACTCCTTTGTGGCCCCATGGACTGTAGTCTACCAGACTTCTCTGTCCACAGAATTTCCCAGGTGAGAATATTGGAGTGGGTTGCTAATTCCCTCTCCAGGGGATCTTCCCAACCCAGGGATCAAACCCACATCTCCTGCATTGGCAGGCAGGTTCTTTACCACTGAGCCACCAGGAAAGCCCCTTTAAGGACTAGGTGGGGCTTAAGTTAGGCACAGTCTGGAAGAATAGTGATTGATTGAATAAGAGAAATAGAGAGAATAGGAAGTTGTTTCAGGTGTTAAAGCACAAAGAAAAAAAAAATTCAAAGGCAGGATGACCACGGGCTGCTACAAATTAGTAAAATCAGCAGAGTTGATGAGAAAGATTTATATTGGAGAAAACATAGGAATGAAGTATAGATTGCGAAACACGTGCACACAATTGAGAGCCTTGAATACCGGGAAAGAAGCACTGAAACTCCTGAGGAAGGATTTGACAGCGACAAAGGTGATACTGGTGATATTTCAGGAATATTCACTGGTTGGTGTTGTGGAGCTATTTCAGTGCGAAATGTTACTGATTGTAGCAGGCTTGTTGGGAAACGTTTTCTATAATCTGGGTGCTATGTGATCAGAAATTTAACCAGTGTGCTAGCACTGATAATGCAAAGAAAGGGGTTAATATGAGTTGTATTACAGTGGGCAGATTTAACGAGCTTTTGAGATTCTCTAAATGTCACAGAACAAGAGGAAAGAAAAGTCAACAATGGTTTCAAAATTTTAAGCCAAAATAATTGGATGAACAATGGCCATTTCTATAATATACTGGTGAAAAGAAGGTGAGAGGCATGTTGTGGAGATTTCAAAAATGACTTTTAAGGCATGGACTTGCTGTTTGTGAGATAACGTTTGTAATGGTGAGCAAATGGCGATGTCCCAGTAGGCGCTGGGAAATGTGATGCGTGAGATTTTGCAGATGAGACTATGGCTTTGGATTACCCAGTCTTTTGATTAGAAGTAGTAGCTAATGCCACAAGAATAGAGAAATTTCCCCAAAAGTGTTCATATGAAGAAAATAACTAAGCCAGAGACCACATAGAAGAGAGAGGGAGTGGGGGGTGGGGGGGGAAGCGGTAGGCATGTGGGTAGGAGAGAAAGGGAGACACAGAGAGACAGAGAGTCAAAGAGAGGAACAGAGAGACAGAAACTGTCACTGAGCTTCAGGAAGGTGACTTCAAGGAGAAAGGAGGGAACATACAGAAGGTCAAAGAACAAGAATGACTCGACTACCTGCCAGTCAGCTCCAACCTCCTAAGGTACAATAAAAGGTTCTTGATAAAGGGCAAACATTACCCTCTTTTGCTGAGAGTTGGACATCTTTCACTTGGAGGCCAAAGAATTGAAAGATCTTGTTTCTACAAGAAACTAAGTTCGTAGCGTCTATCTTCGGTACTTTTTTAAAAACATCTGCTTCCTTAATGGTAAAAATTTGGAACTGTGTCATACCTGCAAACTGATTTTTTAATAATAGTTTTGGTCCTAGTCATCTAAATTTCATCTGCAATTGTGATAAATTGCAAACAAATGTCTTAAGGGATTTATTTCTCCCAAGTTTTCTTCTGACATGACAGGAGCAAAGAAGACATCTTAATTAATTCAACTTTCCTGCCAAAGGACAATATAGTCCAGTTAATTTTCATACCCATCAGAGGCTCAGGGCTTTTTGGACATAGGTAGAGGTTTATGAGCATAAAACTGAGAACAATTAGTGCTCAAATTAATGTTACATAAGATTCAACATCTGGAAGTATGTCGTCATTTGGGGTCATAGACCACCTGCTAGGCTAAATGTTCACACAACTGCAATTTATTCGGCATACAAATGGAATAAAAATGATACTTTAAAAATCATTTTTGATTTAGCAGTATGTTTATAGAGGCCTCTCACATTTCAAAACTTCAACTAGAATTGAACAATGGATTGAACAAGATGAAACATACAGCACCAAAAGGAATAGAAAATATCTTTTTGAAAATATATTTCTTTTTTTATTTTATTTTACTTTACAATACTCTATTGGCTTTGCCATACATCGACATGAATCCACCACAAGTTATAGTGCTAATATTAGTTTCTCTAGTTGATCTAACCACTGTCACTCTTTACCCATCAAATATTTAAGAACAAGTAGAGATCAACCTCTCATTCTTTATTCTATTTATGTAACAGACCCTGCAAACATTGGCTGTTTCTGGCAATAGAAACATATCAGAAAATGCCAAATCTCAAGATGCCTCCTGCAACTCACCTCAAATACCAGCCCATGCACAGCACACCCTACACACACTCATTCGGGGGGTCTCTGGAGTTACCCAGAAAGCCAAGGCTCTCTCCAAAGGGTGGCCCCAGACTTCATCACCAGTTTGACCAGAAGGCCCTGGGGCCTTCTAAGTGAGGAAGCAAAATCAGATAAAAGAGCAAACCATCGCTAGGGAGCACACACCTTCTCTTACCCTCCACCTCAAGAGTATGCTAGTTCCTGGAAATGGCAGCAATTTAGAAATGCCAGCTCTTAGAGAGTGCAAAAGAAAAATAGCAATCCAAAAAAACAAGTTATGACCATTTATCAGAATGATGAGGAAATGGCAACCCACTCCACTATTCTTGCCTGGAAGATTCCATGGACAGAGGAGACTGACAGGCTACAGTCCATGAAGTTGCAAAGAGTCAGATATGACTGAGCACACAGCTCAAAACAGTACCCAGTTTTATTTTTACTTAGCTGCCTTTTCACATGATTGGGTGATTGGCAACTTCAGCAAAACAGGTAAACTCTTGGTTGGGTATGTCTGTGAATATCTGCAGGAGATTTCAAAGGCAAAGAAATTTTCTGCAAATGCAGAAATCACATTTTACCTCGTTTACAGAAATGAGCCATCGTTTTAAAAAGAATTTGGAATTCAAACACAATTCAACTGAAGAAGCGTCTCATATTGCAATCTGCATTTAAAGCACCTAAAAAGTTATGAACCCTTGAGCCTTTGTTATACTTTTCTAGATAGAGAAAGGAAGTGTCCAATCTAGAATTGGGTCTGCTAAAGCCATCTACATATTGGCATTGCTCTGCTTCTGTAACTCGCTCCCCATGGATTGTCAAAGTGATGATAATTATCAGTAGGTCATTTTGAAAGTTAAGCCCTGTGCTCTGATGTCCAGCTGCCTGACTCTCAATTCCTGTCCCTCCATTTTCTGTATGGCCTTGGGTAAGTTTGTAACTTCTTGAAGCTCCAGTTTGGTCATTGGTAAGGTGGGCATAATATGTCCTGCTCTATGTGGTTGTTGAGCAAGAAGGATAATCTGGGTATTGTTTAGGACACAGAAGAAGGGCCATGTAATTGTCAGTCTTCAATATTACTGAGTGGTTATCAGATCCTGAGTCACCAAGACTAAATCATGTTTAATATATTTTTCTTCTGTGCTTGTGTTTACAAGATACTTTGTAATATTTTCTTTTAATTATCAGCCTACATGTTAACTCTATTTGACAGCCATATGTTATTTACTTAACCAAAATGTGCCACATAGCTTACAGCAGTGTTTTCCAAACTGTGCTTAAAAAAAACTGGGCCTCTGGTGGTGGGGAAGGGGAGGTTTCAAGATGGCTGCCATGTGAGGGCTAATAAATGGGGCCCAGCAGTGAGGGTCAGTGGTCACTGATTCAGCCTTCTAATGGAAAACCTCTGCCTTTACTGACTTTAAATAGTGGGCTTCTCAGTTAAATTTTAGCTTGAACAAAGTGTTTTGCAGCTCAAACGGGGGATGGAGGAATCAGAACATGCAGATAAAAACACTAATGGTTTACTGTGTCTATTATTTTTAAAAGAAATACTACAGATAGCAAAGACTATATTCGAACTGTTGCCATTTGAGTTCTGATTCTAGATTAAAAATTGTCATCTAAATCATAATTCAAGGATATTTGGAACTTCGTGTTTTTCCCTCCCTGGCAGTGTTAAGTAGGGAGGGCTCATTAAACTCTGTTCATTATCCTTCGTTTGAGAAATCTATTGTATAAAGCATTATTACTCAGAATGGAAATGAATGAGGTAAATCTGGCCTCCAAGATCCCATGGCTACCATTTGTCCCTGTCCCAAAAGTAACCCAAAGCCAAGCAAGCCGAAAGCAGAGTACAGTGGTTAGGCCCATGGTCTCCACAGTCAGACTGCCCAGTATGAATCTTGCTTTGTCCACTTACAGGCTGTGTTTCCAGACAATTCACTTCCTATCTGTGTGCTTCAGCCTCCTGTTTGTAACATGAGGATAACAGTACCAATGATGTAAAGTTATCTTGAGGATTTAGAGAATACACACAAAACAAGGGCTTCTCAGGTGGCATGTGGTAAGGAATCTGCCTGCCAACGCAGGAGACGCAAGAGACATGGGTTCAATCCCTGGGCCGGGAGCATGCCTGAGAGCAGGAAATGGTAACCTGCCCTAGTATTCTTGCCTAGGAAATTCCATGGAGAGAGGAGCCTGGTGGGCTACAGCCCACTGGGTCTCAAAGAGACATGACTGAACATGTACACAAAAAACAAACATGATTATCAAAGTGGAAAGGGAAGGAAANGGAACTGTGTCATACCTGCAAACTGATTTTTTAATAATAGTTTTGGTCCTAGTCATCTAAATTTCATCTGCAATTGTGATAAATTGCAAACAAATGTCTTAAGGGATTTATTTCTCCCAAGTTTTCTTCTGACATGACAGGAGCAAAGAAGACATCTTAATTAATTCAACTTTCCTGCCAAAGGACAATATAGTCCAGTTAATTTTCATACCCATCAGAGGCTCAGGGCTTTTTGGACATAGGTAGAGGTTTATGAGCATAAAACTGAGAACAATTAGTGCTCAAATTAATGTTACATAAGATTCAACATCTGGAAGTATGTCGTCATTTGGGGTCATAGACCACCTGCTAGGCTAAATGTTCACACAACTGCAATTTATTCGGCATACAAATGGAATAAAAATGATACTTTAAAAATCATTTTTGATTTAGCAGTATGTTTATAGAGGCCTCTCACATTTCAAAACTTCAACTAGAATTGAACAATGGATTGAACAAGATGAAACATACAGCACCAAAAGGAATAGAAAATATCTTTTTGAAAATATATTTCTTTTTTTATTTTATTTTACTTTACAATACTCTATTGGCTTTGCCATACATCGACATGAATCCACCACAAGTTATAGTGCTAATATTAGTTTCTCTAGTTGATCTAACCACTGTCACTCTTTACCCATCAAATATTTAAGAACAAGTAGAGATCAACCTCTCATTCTTTATTCTATTTATGTAACAGACCCTGCAAACATTGGCTGTTTCTGGCAATAGAAACATATCAGAAAATGCCAAATCTCAAGATGCCTCCTGCAACTCACCTCAAATACCAGCCCATGCACAGCACACCCTACACACACTCATTCGGGGGGTCTCTGGAGTTACCCAGAAAGCCAAGGCTCTCTCCAAAGGGTGGCCCCAGACTTCATCACCAGTTTGACCAGAAGGCCCTGGGGCCTTCTAAGTGAGGAAGCAAAATCAGATAAAAGAGCAAACCATCGCTAGGGAGCACACACCTTCTCTTACCCTCCACCTCAAGAGTATGCTAGTTCCTGGAAATGGCAGCAATTTAGAAATGCCAGCTCTTAGAGAGTGCAAAAGAAAAATAGCAATCCAAAAAAACAAGTTATGACCATTTATCAGAATGATGAGGAAATGGCAACCCACTCCACTATTCTTGCCTGGAAGATTCCATGGACAGAGGAGACTGACAGGCTACAGTCCATGAAGTTGCAAAGAGTCAGATATGACTGAGCACACAGCTCAAAACAGTACCCAGTTTTATTTTTACTTAGCTGCCTTTTCACATGATTGGGTGATTGGCAACTTCAGCAAAACAGGTAAACTCTTGGTTGGGTATGTCTGTGAATATCTGCAGGAGATTTCAAAGGCAAAGAAGTTTTCTGCAAATGCAGAAATCACATTTTACCTCGTTTACAGAAATGAGCCATCGTTTTAAAAAGAATTTGGAATTCAAACACAATTCAACTGAAGAAGCGTCTCATATTGCAATCTGCATTTAAAGCACCTAAAAAGTTATGAACCCTTGAGCCTTTGTTATACTTTTCTAGATAGAGAAAGGAAGTGTCCAATCTAGAATTGGGTCTGCTAAAGCCATCTACATATTGGCATTGCTCTGCTTCTGTAACTCGCTCCCCATGGATTGTCAAAGTGATGATAATTATCAGTAGGTCATTTTGAAAGTTAAGCCCTGTGCTCTGATGTCCAGCTGCCTGACTCTCAATTCCTGTCCCTCCATTTTCTGTATGGCCTTGGGTAAGTTTGTAACTTCTTGAAGCTCCAGTTTGGTCATTGGTAAGGTGGGCATAATATGTCCTGCTCTATGTGGTTGTTGAGCAAGAAGGATAATCTGGGTATTGTTTAGGACACAGAAGAAGGGCCATGTAATTGTCAGTCTTCAATATTACTGAGTGGTTATCAGATCCTGAGTCACCAAGACTAAATCATGTTTAATATATTTTTCTTCTGTGCTTGTGTTTACAAGATACTTTGTAATATTTTCTTTTAATTATCAGCCTACATGTTAACTCTATTTGACAGCCATATGTTATTTACTTAACCAAAATGTGCCACATAGCTTACAGCAGTGTTTTCCAAACTGTGCTTAAAAAAAACTGGGCCTCTGGTGGTGGGGAAGGGGAGGTTTCAAGATGGCTGCCATGTGAGGGCTAATAAATGGGGCCCAGCAGTGAGGGTCAGTGGTCACTGATTCAGGCTTCTAATGGAAAACCTCTGCCTTTACTGACTTTAAATAGTGGGCTTCTCAGTTAAATTTTAGCTTGAACAAAGTGTTTTGCGGCTCAAACGGGGGATGGAGGAATCAGAACATGCAGATAAAAACACTAATGGTTTACTGTGTCTATTATTTTTAAAAGAAATACTACAGATAGCAAAGACTATATTCAAACTGTTGCCATTTGAGTTCTGATTCTAGATTAAAAATTGTCATCTAAATCATAATTCAAGGATATTTGGAACTTCGTGTTTTTCCCTCCCTGGCAGTGTTAAGTAGGGAGGGCTCATTAAACTCTGTTCATTATCCTTCATTTGAGAAATCTACTGTATAAAGCATTATTACTCAGAATGGAAATGAATGAGGTAAATCTGGCCTCCAAGATCCCATGGCTACCATTTGTCCCTGTCCCAAAAGTAACCCAAAGCCAAGCAAGCCGAAAGCAGAGTACAGTGGTTAGGCCCATGGTCTCCACAGTCAGACTGCCCAGTATGAATCTTGCTTTGTCCACTTACAGGCTGTGTTTCCAGACAATTCACTTCCTATCTGTGTGCTTCAGCCTCCTGTTTGTAACATGAGGATAACAGTACCAATGATGTAAAGTTATCTTGAGGATTTAGAGAATACACACAAAACAAGGGCTTCTCAGGTGGCATGTGGTAAGGAATCTGCCTGCCAACGCAGGAGACGCAAGAGACATGGGTTCAATCCCTGGGTCGGGAGCATGCCTGAGAGCAGGAAATGGTAACCTGCCCTAGTATTCTTGCCTAGGAAATCCCATGGAGAGAGGAGCCTGGTGGGCTACAGCCCACTGGGTCTCAAAGAGACATGACTGAACATGTACACAAAAAACAAACATGATTATCAAAGTGGAAAGGGAAGGAAGGGAGGGATAAATTGGAGTATGGGATTAACAAACTATTATGTATAAAATAGATAGGCAACAAGGATTTACTGTACAGCACAGGGAACTATTTTCAATATCTTTTAATAACCTATGATGGAAAAGAATCTGAAAAAATATGTATACATATATATAACTGAATCACTTGTCTATACACCTGAAACTAACACAATATTAACAGAATGAACATAAAATATTTAGAACAAGGGAAGGTAGAAAATAATTACTACATAAATATTAGTTCTTGTGGTCATTAAAAACAGAGTTTGTTTTAGAACCATTTTCTTGACACTTGAATTATTTCTAAGTCTAATTACAAAAGTAGTTACAAAAATGTCTAATTACAAAAATTAAGTCTAATTACAAAAGTCAGTACATTTATCATTTTAAATTTCCTTCAGCTATAGGAGGACTAGCAACAAAATTTATTAGCTTTATATTTTAATTCTTGGTAATTTTTCTCTTTCCTTTCATATAATATTATTTTCTTAAACTGTGAACAGAAAAACCAAATTCTCTTGAAGAGTGTCACCCAGAAAAATATGAAGCCTGCAAGCCTGTGGTCCTGAGTTTTGTGTTATGTTGAATATGGCAAATGATGACCAAGTAACCTACCTGTATTTTATTGCTATCCCTTGTGTTTGCTCATATTTGAAGAAAAATATGAATAATAAAGTAAGATTTTGACATATCATCTATTTGGCCTTTTGATGCACATACTTTTACTTCTTATCTTTAATTTTTGTATTTATCCCTTTTTCCAAGTATAATTCTTGGAATCCAGGGGGGTGGAAATATCCTGAAAACAATAAAATGATAAATTCTTTTGCTCTTTGTCTTTTTTTAGACTTTCAAGGACTCCACGTGTTGCCTCAGACAGTTGACTGGTCATCTTTTCCTCCTCAACAGTATCTCTTGACTCTTGGGTTCAAAAACAAAGAAGATGGAAAGTTTTTGGAAAAAGTGTCAAGTAGGAAGTTACCAACATTTACAGGTGACTCACCTGGACTTATTATCTTTCAATACCATTTTAAGGCACAATTAATTATTCATTAATGAATAATGTGTATTATTCATTAAGCGTTATTCATTTCAAGCTTAGCATATAGTAGAGCCTGGACACCAAAAAGTTTGTTGGGTCATTCTTAACTCCCTCCAGTCTTTGTGGGTTAGTCAACAATACATGGAATTCTGGTTCCCCAAGAGCACCCACCTCCCTCGTGCCAAACATTTCACCCCAATCACACTATCACCAATGCCTGATCATGGGGCTCTTACAGAATACAAGCAAATACAAGCTTTTGTCACCATCAATTAGCAAACATAGAAGAAAATTATGCAACAAAACTACCGTATGAAATCAAAAGTATAGACAATGACCCCCTTAAATCATTTGGATTATCTGCCATTGTATTAATATCTGTTCCACTCTTTTTTAATGTAATTAACCAAGACCTCAACTCTCCTAAAGAGTATTCTAGTTAAGTGGTGCTCAGTAATTCTAGTTGAAAACTTTCAAAAATCAAGAAAATATTCATGTAGAATTGAAGTCTCAGACTTGCAGGCTGAATTCATGACCAGGCTGAATTTATCCCTTCAGCTCTACTCACATAATTAAGGATTTGTGTTTTGTCTGGCACTCCATCCTCCGAGGCTTATCTCAACTTCAAGCTACATTCAAAGTCAATGGGATTTGCACACTTGAATAATACCTGGGAGAAATAAGACAAGAATCAGACACATTTATGACAACCGTTTTTTCACAACTCAGGAAAAGCATACTCTGCAGAGAGAGGTGAACTGTTATAGGCTGTGCCTTAGATCTCAATCAGGAAACACAGCAAAAGGAATAAATGATAGTCTCCAAAGGGCAATGTCTCCTCTGCCTTTCTTCTCATAGATCTTTCCTTGTGATACTTGTGGTCTTTGAGATGGGACTCGCTCCTGTACTAAAGATTTCATATCTATTAATATTGAGATGTCTGTTTATAGCTTGCTAAGAAAAGCATTTTGAAATGGATGTCTAGCAAAAAATAGTATAAAAGTTTATTGTTACAATTTTTAGAATATAAAACTCCCTTCAGTCTGCTGACCAGAGAAGACACAGTGAGACACATGGAGACAATGGGGAAGCGAATCTTGCCAATATTGGACTTTATTAGAGGCACCCAACTGAATGTAGGTATATGAGTCTTTTATATTTGTTCAGCATACAAATACCAAACAATTCTAGAACTATACAAAGTTTACATGTAAATATTGCAAATACTGGAAGATCTGAGAAATTTCCACAGTGAATCTCATTTGAAAAACCAAAGTTTAACTAATGATTTTAGTCCTTTTATATTTCAAAACATTAATAATAATGTTATACTTTGCAGTTGCCAGCATTTATTAGGCTACTGTCTTTTTAAATGGCCTTTTTGTCTTGATATCTCATTGAAGGTTGCACTGAGTTTTTTGCTTCAAATGAATAACAGAATTTTAGTAAACTTGGTGCTTTCTCTATTTCATATATTGGACAATTGCATATAACCTTTTTGTTACCTAAATGAGAATTCAGAATTTTGAAAGATAGTTTCTCCACATCATAACGATAGTCAGTCAATCAGTTCAGTTGCTCTATCATGTCCGACTCTTTGTGACCCCATGGACCACAACACATCAGGCCTCCCTGTCCATCACAACTCCTAGAGTCCACCCAAACCCATGTCCATTGAGTCGGTGATGCCATCCAGCCATCTCATCCTCGGTTGTCCCCTTCTCCTCCTGCCCTCAATCTTTCCCAGCATCAGGGTCTTTTCAAATGAGTCAGCTCTCCACATCAGGTGGCCAAAGTATTGGAGTTTCAGCTTCAACATCAGTCATTCCAATGAACACCTAAGACTTGTCTCCTTAAGGATGGACTGGTTGGACCACCTTGCAGTCCAAGGGACTCTCAAGAGTCTTCTCCAACACCACAGTTCAAAAGCATCAATTCTTTAGCTCTCAGCTTTCTTCACAGTCCAACTCTCACATCCATACATGACCACTGGGAAAACCATAGCCTTGACTAGACAGACCTTTTTTGGCAAAGTAATGACTCTGCTTTTGAATATGCTATCTAGGTTGGTCATTCCTTCCAAGGAGTAAGTGTCTTTTAATTTCATGGCTGCAATCACCATCCACATTGATTTTGGAGCCCAGAAAAATAAAGTCTGACACTGTTTCCCCATCTATTTCCCATGAAGTGATGGGACTAGATGCCAGGATCTTGGTTTTGAATGTTGAGATTTAAGCCAACTTTTTCACTCTCCTCTTTCACTTTCATCAAGAGGCTCTTTAGTTCTTCTTCACTTTCTGCCATAAGGGTGGTGTCATCTGCATACCTGAGGTTATTGATATTTCTCCTGGCAATCTTGATTCCACTTTGGACTTCCTCCAGACCAGCATTTCTCATGATNGGGAGGCGGGACAGAGAGCTTAGGGCAATGCCTAGGGGCTCAGCGATATCGCTGAGCAGCTCCCAAAACCTAACCCTTCACGGGCAGTCCCCCGCAGTTCTCCAGTTTCTGTTTGAGGTTATCTGAATACTCAGGAGGGCACTTTGCTAAAATTCCTATTTCCAGGGCCACACATCACAAGATTGTGAACACAAGACTTTTTTTTAACCCTTGTATACCCCTTTATGTCAGACGTGAAAGTGAAAGTGTTAGTCACTCAATCATGTCTGATACTTTGAGACCCCATGGACCATAGCCTGCCAGGCTCCTCTATCCATGGATTCTCAGGGAAGAATACTGGAGGGTGTTGCCATTCCCTTCCCCAGGGGATCTTCCCAACCCAGGAATTGAATCCAGGTCTCCTGCATTGCAGGCAGATTCCTTACTATCTGAGCCACCAAGGAAGCCCATACTTCTTTCTAAATAAAAAATGTGAGAATTTTATGATAAACTGTCTCTATCAAGTAGTACAGTTTGTCTCTGTCGAGTAGTACAACTTCTTAGAGAAGGTAAAACATCCTCCTTTATGGATGGCAGTAGCAAACACAGAGGTGGGCTGCTTTAGTCATGTGTGCCCAGTTTTAAGAAAGTCTCAAATATCAGTATATTCATGGGAGTTGGTGGTCCTTACAAGTGCAACTTATTCTATTTCAAAATGGATTGCAATTGCTTGAATGGTCCTAGGAGTCAGAATAAACACTACACTACCACAAGGAGAGAAGCCAGAGTCCCTGGTCATCCAATAAGAACTAAAGATAAAATCAGAGCTGGAGATTTAATGTAAGCCAACAGGGTAGGACAAATTCCACTTGCATAATATTTTTCAGGGTTCAACTTGTATAAGATATCATCCTTTGTATAAACCAAATAGTTGGCAACTATTAATTCTTATCATGCCTTGGTGACATAGACAAAGTCACTCCCTTTTAAATGGACGCAGTTCTGTGGGATCCCCACTGTGAGAGCAGAGTTCAAGTTCAATTTAATCCCTCTTTTAATCCCCCTCATCCTGGATTCCTTAGGCAGGGCTATCTCTAAACCCTTCTCAACAGTCCTGCAAAGTGTTCTCTTTTCTATACATTTGTCTATTTGAAGGAAGGGTACAGACAATCCCCTAAAATAACAGAAGAAAATATTTATTTGCACTAAATGCCATTAATTCCAAGGCACTAAATATATTACAATAAGCCCTGATGCTATTCCTCAGGGAGAGGTTATTCCTGTGTTTTTCTTCTAAACCATTTCCTTCTCTCCTGGGAGACTAGGGGAGTTTTTGTACGTGCTCAGGTGTGATGGAGAAGTTGCAATATGCCAGCCTTCTCAGCCGGCTGCAGAGAGTAAAGGAACAGTCCCAGGTGATCAATCAAGCAATGGCCGAGCTAGCAACCATTCCCTATCTACAGGACATCAGTCAACAGGAGGCGGAATTGGTAAGCATCTGTTTTTCTTTGTTCACAAGCCCTGAACCGATAGAAGAGTGATATGGTCTGAAAAAGAATGTAACAATAAATGGCAGCCCAAGGGCAAACTCTCCAACTCTCATGAAGCATTCTAATGAAGAAACTAGAAATTATAGAAAGGGGTATGTGTGTGTTTCATTTGCTCACCCTAACTAGCTAGCTTCCCTTTATTTGATAGCAAGACTTTAGTAATGCATGAAAATATAGAAGAGGGGTGATTATTCATATTCTGAGTCAGGCTTTTTTGTTTCAAGTAAAGTGAAATTTTAATAATTTTTTGTTTTTTCATTCCAAGACATGTTAATATATGATTCTCTTTGATGGAAAAGTAAGAGGGAAAAAAAGTAATTGCTGGATAGAAAACTGACTCTACAAAACTATCTTTAGAGTTTTCTTATTCATTTTGAGTGTCACATATATGTTTGCAGTACCAACATGCGCATGCACACACACACACACACACACACACACACATACATTAAGAGAGTTTTCTTATTTGAGGGGAAAATGTAGTCAAATGGTGGGGTGTTTTTTTTGTTTTGTTTTGTTTTACTGAATTGACCAGTTAATTTAGAAAACACAAAGCCTGTCAAAAACTAATTGGAATACCTAGGAATAACTACTCTACTACCTAGAGTTTTATACAGAAGACAAAAGAGTTTTATACAGAAAATTGTAAGACACTGATGAAAGAAATCAAAGACAACATAAACAGATGGCGAGATATCCCATGTTCCTGAGTTGGAAGAGTCAATATTGTGAAAATGACTATACTACCAAATGTAATCTACAGATTCAATGAAATCCCTATCAAATTACCAATGGCATTTTCCACAGAACTACCACAAAAAAATCTCACAATTCATATAGAAACACAAAAGACCCCAAATAGCCAAAGCAATCTTGAGAAAGATTGGAGTTGGAGGAATCAACCTTCCTAACTTTAGACTATACTACAAAGCTATAGTCATCAAGACAGTATGGTACTGGCACAAAAACAGAAATAAATAGACCAATGGAACAACATAGAAAGCTCAGAGATAAAGCCACACACCTGTGCGTACCTTGTTTTGACAAAAGAGGCAAGAATATACAATGGGGCAAAGATGGTCTCTTCAATAAGTACTGCTGGAAAAATTGGACAGCTACATGTAAAAGAATGAAACTAGAACATTTCCTAACACCCTACACAAAGATAAACTCAAAATGGATTAAAGGCATAAATGTAAGACCAGAAACTATAAAGCTCCTAGAGAAAAACATAGGCAGAACACTCTATGACATAAGTCACAGCAAGATCCTCTATGACCCACCTGCTGGAGTAATGGAAATAAAAACAAAAATAAACAAGTGGGACCAAATTAAACTTAAAAGCTTTTGTGCAGCAAAGGAAACTATAACCAAGATGAAAAGATAACCCTCAGAATGGAAGAGAGTAATAGCAAATGAAACAACTGATGAAGGATTAACTTCAAAATATACAAGGAGCTCATACAACTCAATATCAGAAAAACAAACAATCCAATCAAAAAAATGAGCTAAAGATCTAAACAGATATTTCTCCAAAGAAGACATACAGATGGCTAATAAACACATGAAAAGGTGCTCAACATCGCTCATTATTAGAGAAATATAAATGAGGAGTCAGAACTACTCAGAACTACAATGGAGTCACCTCACATTGGTCAGAAAGGCCATCAACAAAAATCTACAAACAATAAATGCAGGGAAGGATGTGGAGTAAAGGAAACCCTCTTGCACTGTTGGTGGGAATGCAAATTGATACAACCACTATGGAGAACAGTGTGGAGATTCCTTAGAAAGCTAGGAGTAAAACCACCATATGTCCCAGGAATCCTACTTCTAGGCATATACCCGCAGGAAATCAAACTGAAAAAGACATATGTAACCCAATGTTCACTGCCACTCTATTTTCAAAAGCTAGGACATGGGAGCAATCTAGATGTCTATCATCAGAGGAATGGATAAAGAAGTTGTGGTACATATATAAAATGGAACATTAATCATAAAAAGAAACACATTTGAGTCAGTCCTAATGAGGTGGATGGACCTAGAGCCTATTATGCAGAGTGAAGTAAGTCAGAAAGAGAAAAACAATTATCATGTACATCAAGGCTGTATATTGTCACCCTGCTTATTTAACTTATATGCAGAGTACATCATGAGAAACGCTGGGCTGGAAGAAGCACAAGCTGGAATCAAGATTGCNGACTTGATGGACGTGAGTGAACTCTGGGAACTGGTGATGGACAGGGAAGCCTGGCGTGCTGTGATTCATGGGGTCACAAAAATCAGACACAACTGAGCGACTGAACTGAACTGAATGTACATATACATATGGAATCTGGAAAGATGGTACTGATGAACCTATCTGCAGAGCAGTAAAGGAGACACAGACATTGAGAACAGAATTATGGACATGGCTGGGAAGGGAAGAAGGAGTGGGTGAGAGGTATGGAGAGAGGGAGAGAGTAACATGGAAATATACATCACCATATGTAAAATAGATAGCCAATGGCAATTTGCTGCATGACTCAGGGAACTCAAACCAGGGCTTGTTAATAACTTAGATGGGCAGGATGGGGAGAGAGAAGAGAGGGATACTCAAGTAGGAGGGGACATGGGTAAGTCTATGGCTGTTTCTACTGGTTTTTGGTAGAAACCACTGCAGTACTATAAAGTAATTATCCTTCAATTAAAAAGAAACAAATTTTCTAAAAAATAGTTGGAGAAATACTTCACAGAAAAAAATCTTCAAGTAGACATGTGTATTATAACCATAATATTAGAAACTATAGCACCTCATTTGGAAAACAATTACTAATCAGTGTGTTGACCATTCAGAGAAAGGTAAAATTTATTCCATATAAAGCTGATGTGTTTTTGGGAAGGGCTCTTTACTCTAAGGCCCTAATTGAAGGTAGTGAAAACTAATTACAGACCTGACCGAATTCACATAGCAAGGATGAGAACAACCCAAAATTATCACCTGTAATTTTCAGATAACTAAAGGAATCCTCCCTCTTTGAGCTTTGAAAGTTGTAACAAATTAATCAAGAAATGAACTGCCAACATTTATAATGTTCATCTGAATCTGCAAAAGCATATTAAATAAATATTGATATTCAAAGTAACCATTTAAAACTGTTGGAGTAGCCAAATAACAAAATTCTGCATACCAAACATTAAAACTATGAGGGATAAAAAGTCGATTAGTCAGGTAATTATTAAGTCACAACTGGAAATAATACTTTCTAAATCTGTATGGTTTTATGCACAGAATGCCTTCTAAAAAGCTAAGTGTTTATCCTACCATTCATAAGGCATTTAGGAGTGTAGCAACTGTGGAGCTTTCAAAGTGCATATTATAGCCAATTTTAGATGATTAATGCTCCTCTGAGATAAGAGAAAGCAAAGAAAATGTTAATTTAAGAAGCTGGCACAATGTTGATCCTGTCTTCCTAAAAAGCACACTCAAGATTTAAATGAAAAATACAGGGGAGTTTTCTGCACTTAGGTCTTCTTAACCACACATCTGCAGCTTTCTTTTTTCTGGAAATTCTTATATTTTTAAATATACAAAAAGAGCATGAAACTAGCATTACTGACATCCCTAACTAACATATCCATGCAATACTCCACTACCTGAAACCTTAAAAAATAAGATTTCACAGGACATTTTCATAATTTATATACCTACTAGGGGAAAAAAAGTAAATGTAAAGGGACGTATATGTGCAAACCAAACATTTTTTAAAATCATGTATCTTTCAAGATTTCATCATCTTAATAGATTTTACTTTCCAAGTTCTAAGCATGGGTTAACCTAGATAATATATCCTTGAAATCCCTTTTTTGATGCTACACAAACAGTGACTACTCAGTAGAAGAGTTCTGAGTGACTCAACTCCCTACCTAAAATATCTAAAGAACAGAAAGATTATCTAAGATTATCATAATGTTTGACACCATGGTGAACTGAACTGGCATTTGTTCTTTAGAGAACTTTTTTTTCAGCTTCAAATGTCACATGGCTTGATGTGGCCTCATTACTTTGCAGGCACATATATTGTCTGTGTGCAGCTGTTGCTGTTTAGTTGCTCAGTTGTGTCCAACTCTTTGTGACCCCACGAACTATAGCCCATGAGATTTCCCAGGCAAGAATATCAGAGTGGGTCACCATTTCCTTATCCAAGGGCTCTTCTCGACACAGAGACTGAACCCATGTCTCCTGCTTGGCAGGCAGATTCTTTACCACTGAGCCACCTGAAAAGCCCGAGCATGTGTGTAGAACTATTTTAAATTGCAATACGGCAGTCTAGGGCAAAGGGTGGAATTTTAAAACTCGCCTCTGAAATGGAACCTAAACAGAAATCTTGGCTAGTTTGAAATTTTAGAAAAGAAAAGAATAGTAAAAGAACTTCAATGAGCTAGATCCTTTAAGAGGTAATAAAACAACGCAGTTCTCATATGGTCCTCTGGTGAGTTTTTGCATGATGCCTAGGATTATGATACATTAGCCTCAGGGGAAAACACTAGAATGCGTTCATGTACTACATGCCGTTTCCCAAGAGAATTAACTACTGCCTTCACTCTTTACAACCCAAATCTGTTTTCATTAAACATCAACACCCACTACATTAAAACCTATATGTTTTCTACAAATTTTCAAGAAGAATCTTTCCATTGTTTCAATATTTTATATCTGCAATAATACTCGGTAATGACTGAAGCAGCAATGAGGTGGCAGTGTTCATTGTCGGAAAGATGAGTAATAAAATCGTCAGCGTACAAATGATTTTTTAATTAGGTTTTAATCTGTGTGTTTAGAGAAGTTATTTCTGTGTGAATTCCACACTGATAATTTTTATCTTGGTGCCACAGCTGCAGTCACTAATGGCAGATGCCATGGACACCCTTGAAGGAAGAAGAAGCGATAAAGAACGTGTGTGGAATACAATTCAAAAGGTAAAACTTTCAGCGGAAGGGAAAAATAGATACATTATTCTCAAAGAAAATATCCGTTTGTGGTCAAATCTGTTTAAAGATAAAAAGAAAAGGAAGTTCCTCCGCTTGTTTTATTGGTGGTTTTCTTTTTAAAACAAATGCAGCTCTCTCCCTAGAGGTAAAACCAAGATGAAATGTGGACATTTATTTAATTTGTTCCTTCAGGTCTGCTGCATTTCTGACTATGGTCCTGTACTTTTGGGGTCTCTTATCATGCTCATTTTCATGTTATATTTTCATTATCTGCTCCTTCATTATTGCTTATTATATATATATTTAAAGCCCCTTCATCGATGTTTCAATTCGCTCCCCAACCCTTTCTCCTGTAATTGGCACTTGAGGAATAATGGCTACATTTCAGGGAACCAGAAGAAAGCTAGCACACTGACATTTGAGGTGAAGAAATGACATACTGGAGAAGGCAATGGCACCCCACTCCAGTACTCTTGCCTGGAAAATCCCATGGACAGAGGAGCCTGGAAGGCTGCAGTCCATGTGATCACGAAGAGTCGGACATGACTGAGCGAGTTCGCTTTCACTTTTCACTTTCCTGCATTGGAGAAGGAAATGGCAACCCACTCCAGTGTTCTTGCCTGGAGAATCCGAGGGACGAGGAGCCTGATGGGATACCATCTCTGGGGTCGCACAGAGTCGGACACAACTGAAGCGACTTAGCAGCAGCAACAGCAGCAATAACATACTGGTTGTTAGAAGTCAGAGAACATCTCTTCGTTGGTTACCTGAGTTACACAAAACAAGCCCTGAGATGCACCTAGCCCCAGGTACTCAGGAGACTTGTGTGATACCACAAGACCTTCTGACAGTATTGGAAGGAGTAGTGTTGGTTTACAGTCCAGATGAAAGTGATAAATTCCCATCAATGTACTCCCCACGCAGTCTCTTCCAATCATGGTAAGAACCCACAAAGGGAAAACTGGTGTCAGGAGACGTGAGAAGAAAACACTGTTCCATTTAAGAGGTAAAGTCAGCCATGACGGATTTTGATGCATTTGCAGAAATGTGTCTCTTCTGTAATCAATTCAGAGAACCTAGGGTGAATGTATATAACAGAAATCAACTGAACTCATCTAATATTTGTTGAATATCTACTATGCCTGAAAGATCACTGTGTGTTATGGACCTTTTGCTGGGCAAGACAAACACAGCCCCTACCTATATGGGCCTTACTACCTAGGAAAGAAGCAGCTACTTAAACATTTATACATATTATATTTTAAAAGTGAATGCTCAGTGATTATGGGAACAAATAGAGGAATATAATCTGGTCTGAGAGGTCAGAAAATCCATCTCTGAGAAAGCGATATTTATAAAACATTCAAAAGATAGTAGTAGCTATCTAGACGAAAAGGGAGATTTCTACACAGAGGGAAAAGCTTGTACCAAGAATGCTAAGAAAGCATGGTAAACTTGACAAAGGAACAAGGAACATGTTTTAAAATGCAGTGCAAAGGCAGGAGAAATCAAATCACAGGTCTTATAAATTATGTTCAGGATTTAGAATGTTTCAGCAAATATTTATGTGGTAAATATTTTTGAGACATTTCTAGTGCTGTAGTGGGGTAACAAACTGAGGCTACAGAAATCTGGGGAGGTCAGTTATAAGGTGGTAGCATGATCTACTTTGGTGGGCACAGAGATGGAGAGAAGCAGACAGATATAAGAAATATTCAGGAAGCAAATCCACAGGCCTTATCTACTGATTGCATATGGGAGTTTAGATGACAGAAAAAGTTAGAACAATGCTCAGACTTTGGGCTTGAGCCACCAGGTGGGGAATAGGGAGAGGTTTGCTGGTGCAAAGGAAAGAAGGAAACACTTCAAAGAAGCAGCTTTGGGCTGAGAACATAGACACGTTCAGAGTCCACAGAAAGCATACCAGGCTTTTGAAAAGGAAGTTAATATACAGGGTGGTTAACTGGGTATGAAAATTTAGGTAACTGAAAAGGAAAACAATTTATCACAATGGAACCATTAAAAGAAACAGCTACTATCCCTTAAGGGCTGGAGAACCAAAGGGAAGAGATTGCAATTATTGAAACTCGGAGTTGGGACCCCGCTGGGCCACAACTCCGATCTCCTACGAGGAGGTGCTGTTTAGCTGGTGCCAGTGTTCCGAGCTTGGAGGAGGGGTCGTGAAAGACTTCTGAGGAGGGAGCACTAACCCACTGTTGCTGACGGGCAGGGAAGGAAAGCAGTTTTAATGGAGGTTATTTGGCAACTTTTGGAAAAACTAGATTTCACAGCCACTACAGAAAAGAATGTATATTTCTAGAGCAAAGAACCTTTACTGAATAGATGCTCACAGGAACCCCAAGCAGACAGGAAGTCCGCAGTAAATAAACAAGAACAGCAAGTCCCTCCTTTCTCCCTTGATTTTACAGTGCCCCTCTATCGCCCCCTGTTGATGGAGACAAAGAGCGGGCAAAACAGAAATGGAGTTTACAGAGTTCCAGCCCCAGCATCAAAGCGTGAAAGTGAAAGTCGCTCAGTCGTGTCCGACTTGTGACTCCATGGGCTATACAGTCCATGGAATTCTCCAGGCGAGAATACTGGAGTGGGTAGCCTTTCCTTTCTCCAGGGGATCTTCCCAGCTCAGAAATCAAACCCAGGTCTCCTGCATTGCAGGTGGATTCTTTACCAGCTGAGCCACCAGGGAAGTCCAAGAATACTGGAGTGGGTAGCCTATCCCTTCTCCAGGGGATCTTCACAACTCCAGAATCGAAAGGGGGTCTCCTGCATTGCAGGTGGATTCTTTACCGACTGAGCAATCAGGGAAGCCCCATTGGGGTTAAGGGACAAAAGGCCAATAACTGGATTTCCCTGGTGGCTCAGACAGTAAAGAATCTGCCTACAGTGTGAGAGACCTGGGTTTGATCCCTGGGTCAGGAAGATACCCTGGAGAATGGAATGACTACCCACTCTAGTATTCCTCCCTGGAGAATTCCATGGACAGAGGAGACTGGTGGGCTACAGTCCATGGGATCGCTGGTGCAAAAGTGCATTGAAGTTAGGGTATTGAAACTAGGGCAAGATATCCAAGATGAAATACAGGAGTCTGGAGTTCTGAATAGAGATAGAGATTTCTAAATCACTGGCAAAGTGGTGATAACTGAAATCACTTGAGTGAGTGGCATGGCAAAGAAAGAGCAAATAATGAGAAAACAGCTTTGAGGAGCACATTTCAAACTTAGGAGGAAAACTCTACAAAGGAGACTAAGAAGGAATGATAGGGCAAACCAAAGCTAGAAGTAAACCAAACCTAAGGCTCACGGGAGTCAAGCAATATAATTAAATATTTGTGCTTACTGCAGAAAGAATTGTTAGCACAGAGGGTAGTAAACTAGAGCCCATAGGTCCAAAACCAACCATGTACTTATTTTTGTAAATAGAGTTTACTACACACAGCCATGCCATTCATTTAAGTATTATCTGTGTCACCTTGGCCAAGTTGAATAGTTGCCATGGAGACTATATAGCTCACAAGTTATTCAGTTTGTGTCTGACTCTTTGTGGTCCCATGGACTGTAGCCTGCCAGGCTCCTCTGTCCATGGTATTCTCCAGGCAAGAATACTAGACTGGGTTGCCATTCCCTTCTTCAGGGGATCTTCCCCACCCAGGGACTGAACCTGCACCTCCTGCACTGCAGACATTCTCTTTAGCATCCAAGCCATCAGGGAAGCCCCCTACACAAAAAAGTTTGCTGTACCCTTGTACCGTGGTTTAAACAAGTATCCCTCCAAGAAATATTTGCATTTGTACAGTAAACATGTATATTTACAAATCCAAGAGATATCAGAATAGTCCAATTATGAAATTCCAGGCAAAAAGGTGGAAGAGGGACTGACATTTGTTTACACCTGCCTGCACTTTGTAGGCAAAGTTTCACCCAACCCTAAGCTGGTGATCTGATGTCCACATTCACAGGAGAACTTAGCCAGCAGCTTCACACTTTGTCCTCACTGCAGTTACTCTACTGCTGTGTTAAATATCATCCCAAATATAATGGTTTAGAACAAAATTATCTCCCACAGGTCTATGGGTTGACTACTCAGCCAGGTGGTTCTTGCTTGCTATCTCTCCTGCAGTTCAATCAGATGACATCTGCGCCTTGTGCTGGAGTCACCTGACAGCTAGAATGTTCTGGACTCTAGGATGGCTCCCTCATATGGTTGATATCTGATATTAGTCAGCTGAGACATTGACTGGAGTGCCTGAATATGGCCTCTTCATGTGAATTAGGCTTTAAATAGCGCAAGAGCTGGGTTCCAAGAGGAAGTATCTCAAGAAAAAGGAAGTAAAACCCATCAGTCTTCTAAAAGACTAAGTTCAGAGCCAGGATAGCAACTGTCACCATATTCTATCGATCAGAGCAATCAATCATAGGCCAGCCCTGAATCACAGGATTGGAGAAACAGATCGCAGTTTTTCCAAGTGGAGTGATATGCACATCTGTGGAGAGAATGAGGTGATAGCATCCATCTTAGAGATAAGCTTTAACAGTGGAGTCGTGGATCGGGGCCCCAGACTGGAAAACATATCTGCAAGCAAGCAGGCGTCAGGAGGAGTCAAGTTCAAGGCCTCTGAGATTGGAACACCTCAGAACCCCACCACCCAACCACCGGGTAACTAGAAAGACTCACTGGTGAGCAGCCAATCTTTCCAAATTAAAAGCCCTGGTAATAATCCCAGCTTTCTAAATGGAAGCTCCTGAGAGGTCTTTAGGAAGATGTGAATGGGAAGGAACAGGGTGCCAAATTTTTCCCAAGGGCTTTCAATTTGGTTAATGTAACGCTACAAAGCATGATCGTATCACTTTCAGACGATTCCGGTAGCAAGTAAGTAATTTCCTTTTACTGCTACAGAGTTAATTTGCATGTGCAGAAAAAAAAATAATTAAAAAAAAGCTAATTGTACAAGCTACACTGTGTTCTGAGCCCACTAGAAGTTGATATCAGCATCACCACCTCTGAGATCTGTTATCTGTAATAGAAACAGCTGTTGTACCTAATGAAAACACTTGAAATTTTCATCTGAAGCAGCAGAATTATAGCAGCACCTCCCAGTTCCATGGAGTTAAAGGGTCTGTCAGAATCCCTATTACCTAACACAATTTTCAGAGCTCCACTTTGTTATAGGTCTATAAAAAGACTATCAAGATGAAATCTGATTTATGATTGCTGACCTCCTGTCTATATATTGTTATCTTTGAGATTTCTCTAAGGACCCAGAAAGAGAAAGAGTGTGACAATTGTGTTTATTTTCCAATTCACCAGAACTAAAACACTGTATATTCTTTATAGAGTTTTAGGAAAGTGAGTCTTGTTTTGGTTTGGCTTTACAGAATATTTCCTCTCCAGTAATTAACTCCAGAAAGATATATGTATATTGGTTTAGCTGTACAAATACAAAAACAAGCGGATTATGTTTTTTTAAAAGGTGAGGTAAATTTTCTCATGTTGGAAAGTCCCTTGCCACAACAGGATTCTTTAAATAAGAGTATCACACTTTGCTTAACTTTAGTCTGTAACAAAAATATCTGAGAAAATACACCCTTTTGAATAACAGGTCCTGTTACCACACTGCTCATTCCTGCAATCAGTGTCTGGGGCAGACATTGTTCCTGACATTGGAGATGCAGCCATGAAAAAGCAGTGCCCTCATGATATTTGCATTCTGCTAGAGAAAAGTAGGCAATAAACTATCTAAAGAAATACGGAATACAAGTAACACATACCAGGAAAGGAAAATGGAGAGTAGCAGATGATTGCAACTGCAATAGAGTAGTCAGGGCAGGATTCACTGAGGTGATGACTGAATGAATATCTGAAAAAAATGCAAACCATGCAAATATCTGGTGAGAAGCATTCCAAGTAAAGGAAACAGCAAACGTGAGACCCTGAGATTGGAGAGTGCCTACCAGGTGCAAGGATCTGCAAGGAGAGCAAGGTGATTGGAGTAGAATGACAAGGGTAATAGATGAAACAAGAGAGGAGAGGATGTCATGCCTTATCAAACAGAAACAAAAACTACTTTAAGCTGCTGAATTAAGACTACATTGAAGAGGGCAAGGGCAGAGTCAGGGAGTCTAGTTAGGAGGTAACTGCAGTGATATGGGAGAGGAATACTAGTGGCTTGAACCCTGAACTCAGTGGCTATAAGAAGCGGTCAGATTCTGTCTTCCATCCACAAGAAGAACAAAAGCTTATTTACAGGGAGGCTAATACAGTAAAATACATCCTGAACTAACATTCAGAGACCTCAGTCTGTCACAAATTAGCTCAAATCCATGTCTTTTCTCCAGGACTCTGTTTTCTCATCTGTAAAATAAGGATAATGAATTAAGATTGAAAAGACCCTCTTTGCTCTGAAAAATTGGGTCTTTTGAAAGTCAGACCATTAAAATGAAAGAATTAATGTTTACTGAGCTCTTAATACAAGCCAACACTCTTATTCACTTTATATACACCAACTTACTAACCTTCACATAGGGTAAAAGGCATAATTTATTGTAAACAGAGAAGTTTAGCAATTTTCCTAAAATCCCACTGTCAGTAAGTGGTGGAATCAGGATTCAATCTGACCTTAGAGCCTAATCTCTTTCTTGAGAGAAGCCCAAGCTTTGTACAACTGAAGAAGCCCAACCAACCAGTATTATTTTATGTATGGCTGAGCATTCAGGTATGAGGCCAAAAAGGGAATTATGGTGACCGCCAATCAAAGTAAAATCTGTCCAGTTTGTCTGTCTTCAGTTCTCAAAATAAAGTTCTTTCCATCTGAGCCAAAGAGGTCACTGAGGAAGTTTTGGTTTAGTCTCCCTCTGTAATCCACAGGTATAGGCTCCTCCGCCTCTGTTCCTTAGTTCTCCATCTATAACCATAAACTATACAAAGCCTCAATCTACAAATTCTTGACCATGAATTCAGGTCCCATTTGTGGGACCTTGGACAAATCACAGCCAGTGTCTGTGATTTGAGAAATCAGTGTCTTCACATACTTAGTAACTTCAGGGTCTGTGATTTTGTGTTACTGTGCATTGAATCCTAAGACCCATAATGCACTAGACCTGAAGGAAACAGAAAAAGGAATCTGTAGGAAAAGGAGTCTTTTTAAAGAAAAAAAGATGCCAACTGTTAAGCTGGAACATTCTTATTTCTTCTCACCAGAGACTCAGTTTGGAGAAACATTTAAGCAACACTGTCTACAATTCAGAAGACAAAGTTATTGGCTCTTCATTTACAAAGTTTAAATTTCACACTGCAAAGATCAAAATTTAATCTGGTATGACATAAAATATTGTCTTATGCTGATATGCCTCTAGATCTGATTTGAGACTAAATAAAGAGAAATAAAACTTTGTTACTTTAAAAGTAATGAGAGATACTTCAGCATATAATCATAATCCTATGAATTTTCATGAGAAAAAATGTTACCTTAAAATTTCAACTAATAAAATATAACACAGTACATCATAATCCTTCGTGAATCTAACAAATGGAGTTTAGGTGGATATCTTTAAACTTTAAAGCTTAAAGCATCCATGTGAATTTATTATAAAATATTTAGCTTTGGGGGTTCCTTTTTATCTCAAAATCTTAACTTATAAATCATACTCGCTGCCAAACAGAAATGACATTCATTAATTCACTCATTTGCTTTTTAAGATAAAAGGGGGATAGAATTGTATATCACTTAGCAAATCTGTTCTATGCAAGGCTGCTGACATGGGCAGAACATGCAGGGGAAAGCACAAATTGGTGAGACGGGCTGGGATAGTTAACCAACCAAGAGGGAGAGAAAAGAACAAATCGGAGCATTTTCTTTACTTTCCACACCAGGATTCAAACCTGAGTATTTCCAGCAACTCTGCTGAGAGAGATTACACATGTGGCACTCTCATTCATTGGCCAGGCAACTGAGCTGACTAATACGCAGTTGGGGCCTGCCGTTGTGTCTGTCTGACAGGACTGCCATCTTGTCAAAGATTCAGCAACCATACCACTCATTTGCAAAGCAGTTTTTCCAGCAATCAGGCTTTTCCTGTGTGTCTTGTTCTTTAGGGAGTCTCCACAGATTTACTGCAATTTGATTATGAATCTTTTCTGCTTCTGGTTATGGGCTTCTTCATTAGCATATCCCCAAATTCCTTTACGGTGTGTGCTCTGAGCACTGCTAAGCAGTTTCGTCCATGGCATAATGCAGATCACGCGCAGAAACCCAAGTGCTCTTTTGCTGACCATGCTGAGGGGAAGGAGGCAGGGAGGCAAGGCCCAAGGGGCTGAAGAGGCCAGGTGCCTGGAATAAATAAGTGATTGCAATTCCTGGGACAATGAGTCTGTGCCAGTAAGTGTCTAAACTGCAACTGTAGTGGAGGAGCCTTTGCCAAAGCCCTGGCAGACCCTCCTGATTGTGGTCAGAGGCTGAGCCCTGCAACTGTCAGACCTGGAGGGAGGACCTTCCTCAAACAAACAGCAAAGCCACGTCTAGCCTGGCAAGCAGAGAACGCCGAGAGCCTCAGTTCTGGACATCTCCTCTGACCACTGTGCAACACTCCAAATATTGATACATGGTGAATTTCAATCACCACTTAAATCAAACAAAATCTTTCTCCTCTGACTTAAAGGAAAAAGTATGTGGTTAATTTCTTAAACATTTTTGATAGCTGCATTTGCTAGTCACTCACTTTCCACCTGTATTCGGCCTTCGCTCCAAAACCGAGAATACCTCTCATATACTTTGTTGGCTAAAAGTATTCTGAAACTTTGATGATTTGGCAAGACATTTATGCAGCAGAAACATTTCTGTGTAGGAGTCGGATCTATTATAGCTCTCATCTAGGGAGCATGAATCTAGAAACTGTGCTTTTTTAACCAGGAGTTTATCAAGGGTTAGACAAAACTAATCGGCTATTGATTAGGTCCTCACATACTTAATAAAATACTGTGATATCCAACAAATTCTTAAACTATGTTAGTCTGTTTAAAGGTTGCTTTTGAATAACTATTACAATGGAAACAGGCTATAGAAAAAATTATTTCAGGTAAATAAACAATGTGATAAAAGATGAATAATGTGATGACAGATGTCATCAATGATGAATACTGATCTCTTAATATATGTGAAACACTTCAAGAAGTTATCATATTTAATGACTGCAACAATCCTATGAGAGATGTCATTATCTCTCCTTTGGAAAATGAGGGAAAGAGCTTTGTAGAATTAACAAGGAAACAAGCCTACGTTGAAGGGACAGTGTTTGGTTTTGAATCACGTTTGTTTGGGTCAAAGGCTCTGTTCCTAGTCATTAACTAGAACACTTATGTTAAACCAAATGCAGCTACTAAAATTTAATGGTGCAAAGAACACGGCCTGACCCAAGCTCAGATTCTGTAAGACAACCAAGAAGACAATCTTTGAATCTGCTTTTCAGCAGTGAGTGGCGATAGGAGAATTGCAAGCCATCCTATTCAAGATCACAGCTCACAGAACCAGATAGTGACTTACCCAGACTGCTTTGCAGCAGATGCATGACCAAAGCTGAAGCATGGTACCCACTAGCCCCTAGAACATGATACTTTTATTGTCCTCCTTCACCATGTCTCCCTTTATAGACCTATCTGTTTAGGTTGTTTTGAGAGCTCCCCATTTTCCTTCTTCCTGCAACAGCAGAACCCCACGAGAACAGCTTGGAAGTCTGGTCATTCCTGTAGTATTTCTGCTATGGCTTACACTTTCTGGTGCATTAACTAAGCACTTTGAAATGCACCAGGATCTCCATGAAAACATAATTTCAGAAGCACATATTCCTGTAACACCTGCAAACCTTACCTCATAGCACAGAGGCATATGCTCGAGATTGGACAGCACATTGTTTACTCTTCCACTTCCAGGAACCCCTCCCTGCCTGTCCCATTAGTGAGCTAATAATATAAGGAAGTGACTAAAACAGAAATTCGGAGAAGGCAATGGCATCCCACTCCAGTACTCTTGCCTGGAAACTCCCATGGATGGAGGAGCCTGGTAGGCTGCAGTCCACGGGGTTGCTGAGTCAGACACGACTGAGCGACTTCACTTTCACTTTNGGTAATAGATGAAACAAGAGAGGAGAGGATGTCATGCCTTATCAAACAGAAACAAAAACTACTTTAAGCTGCTGAATTAAGACTACATTGAAGAGGGCAAGGGCAGAGTCAGGGAGTCTAGTTAGGAGGTAACTGCAGTGATATGGGAGAGGAATACTAGTGGCTTGAACCCTGAACTCAGTGGCTATAAGAAGCGGTCAGATTCTGTCTTCCATCCACAAGAAGAACAAAAGCTTATTTACAGGGAGGCTAATACAGTAAAATACATCCTGAACTAACATTCAGAGACCTCAGTCTGTCACAAATTAGCTCAAATCCATGTCTTTTCTCCAGGACTCTGTTTTCTCATCTGTAAAATAAGGATAATGAATTAAGATTGAAAAGACCCTCTTTGCTCTGAAAAATTGGGTCTTTTGAAAGTCAGACCATTAAAATGAAAGAATTAATGTTTACTGAGCTCTTAATACAAGCCAACACTCTTATTCACTTTATATACACCAACTTACTAACCTTCACATAGGGTAAAAGGCATAATTTATTGTAAACAGAGAAGTTTAGCAATTTTCCTAAAATCCCACTGTCAGTAAGTGGTGGAATCAGGATTCAATCTGACCTTAGAGCCTAATCTCTTTCTTGAGAGAAGCCCAAGCTTTGTACAACTGAAGAAGCCCAACCAACCAGTATTATTTTATGTATGGCTGAGCATTCAGGTATGAGGCCAAAAAGGGAATTATGGTGACCGCCAATCAAAGTAAAATCTGTCCAGTTTGTCTGTCTTCAGTTCTCAAAATAAAGTTCTTTCCATCTGAGCCAAAGAGGTCACTGAGGAAGTTTTGGTTTAGTCTCCCTCTGTAATCCACAGGTATAGGCTCCTCCACCTCTGTTCCTTAGTTCTCCATCTATAACCATAAACTATACAAAGCCTCAATCTACAAATTCTTGACCATGAATTCAGGTCCCATTTGTGGGACCTTGGACAAATCACAGCCAGTGTCTGTGATTTGAGAAATCAGTGTCTTCACATACTTAGTAACTTCAGGGTCTGTGATTTTGTGTTACTGTGCATTGAATCCTAAGACCCATAATGCACTAGACCTGAAGGAAACAGAAAAAGGAATCTGTAGGAAAAGGAGTCTTTTTAAAGAAAAAAAGATGCCAACTGTTAAGCTGGAACATTCTTATTTCTTCTCACCAGAGACTCAGTTTGGAGAAACATTTAAGCAACACTGTCTACAATTCAGAAGACAAAGTTATTGGCTCTTCATTTACAAAGTTTAAATTTCACACTGCAAAGATCAAAATTTAATCTGGTATGACATAAAATATTGTCTTATGCTGATATGCCTCTAGATCTGATTTGAGACTAAATAAAGAGAAATAAAACTTTGTTACTTTAAAAGTAATGAGAGATACTTCAGCATATAATCATAATCCTATGAATTTTCATGAGAAAAAAATGTTACCTTAAAATTTCAACTAATAAAATATAACACAGTACATCATAATCCTTCGTGAATCTAACAAATGGAGTTTAGGTGGATATCTTTAAACTTTAAAGCTTAAAGCATCCATGTGAATTTATTATAAAATATTTAGCTTTGGGGGTTCCTTTTTATCTCAAAATCTTAACTTATAAATCATACTCGCTGCCAAACAGAAATGACATTCATTAATTCACTCATTTGCTTTTTAAGATAAAAGGGGGATAGAATTGTATATCACTTAGCAAATCTGTTCTATGCAAGGCTGCTGACATGGGCAGAACATGCAGGGGAAAGCACAAATTGGTGAGACGGGCTGGGATAGTTAACCAACCAAGAGGGAGAGAAAAGAACAAATCGGAGCATTTTCTTTACTTTCCACACCAGGATTCAAACCTGAGTATTTCCAGCAACTCTGCTGAGAGAGATTACACATGTGGCACTCTCATTCATTGGCCAGGCAACTGAGCTGACTAATACGCAGTTGGGGCCTGCCGTTGTGTCTGTCTGACAGGACTGCCATCTTGTCAAAGATTCAGCAACCATACCACTCATTTGCAAAGCAGTTTTTCCAGCAATCAGGCTTTTCCTGTGTGTCTTGTTCTTTAGGGAGTCTCCACAGATTTACTGCAATTTGATTATGAATCTTTTCTGCTTCTGGTTATGGGCTTCTTCATTAGCATATCCCCAAATTCCTTTACGGTGTGTGCTCTGAGCACTGCTAAGCAGTTTCGTCCATGGCATAATGCAGATCACGCGCAGAAACCCAAGTGCTCTTTTGCTGACCATGCTGAGGGGAAGGAGGCAGGGAGGCAAGGCCCAAGGGGCTGAAGAGGCCAGGTGCCTGGAATAAATAAGTGATTGCAATTCCTGGGACAATGAGTCTGTGCCAGTAAGTGTCTAAACTGCAACTGTAGTGGAGGAGCCTTTGCCAAAGCCCTGGCAGACCCTCCTGATTGTGGTCAGAGGCTGAGCCCTGCAACTGTCAGACCTGGAGGGAGGACCTTCCTCAAACAAACAACAAAGCCACGTCTAGCCTGGCAAGCAGAGAACGCCGAGAGCCTCAGTTCTGGACATCTCCTCTGACCACTGTGCAACACTCCAAATATTGATACATGGTGAATTTCAATCACCACTTAAATCAAACAAAATCTTTCTCCTCTGACTTAAAGGAAAAAGTATGTGGTTAATTTCTTAAACATTTTTGATAGCTGCATTTGCTAGTCACTCACTTTCCACCTGTATTCGGCCTTCCCTCCAAAACCGAGAATACCTCTCATATACTTTGTTGGCTAAAAGTATTCTGAAACTTTGATGATTTGGCAAGACATTTATGCAGCAGAAACATTTCTGTGTAGGAGTCGGATCTATTATAGCTCTCATCTAGGGAGCATGAATCTAGAAACTGTGCTTTTTTAACCAGGAGTTTATCAAGGGTTAGACAAAACTAATCGGCCATTGATTAGGTCCTCACATACTTAATAAAATACTGTGATATCCAACAAATTCTTAAACTATGTTAGTCTGTTTAAAGGTTGCTTTTGAATAACTATTACAATGGAAACAGGCTATAGAAAAAATTATTTCGGGTAAATAAACAATGTGATAAAAGATGAATAATGTGATGACAGATGTCATCAATGATGAATACTGATCTCTTAATATATGTGAAACACTTCAAGAAGTTATCATATTTAATGACTGCAACAATCCTATGAGAGATGTCATTATCTCTCCTTTGGAAAATGAGGGAAAGAGCTTTGTAGAATTAACAAGGAAACAAGCCTACGTTGAAGGGACAGTGTTTGGTTTTGAATCACGTTTGTTTGGGTCAAAGGCTCTGTTCCTAGTCATTAACTAGAACACTTATGTTAAACCAAATGCAGCTACTAAAATTTAATGGTGCAAAGAACACGGCCTGACCCAAGCTCAGATTCTGTAAGACAACCAAGAAGACAATCTTTGAATCTGCTTTTCAGCAGTGAGTGGCGATAGGAGAATTGCAAGCCATCCTATTCAAGATCACAGCTCACAGAACCAGATAGTGACTTACCCAGACTGCTTTGCAGCAGATGCATGACCAAAGCTGAAGCATGGTACCCACTAGCCCCTAGAACATGATACTTTTATTGTCCTCCTTCACCATGTCTCCCTTTATAGACCTATCTGTTTAGGTTGTTTTGAGAGCTCCCCATTTTCCTTCTTCCTGCAACAGCAGAACCCCACGAGAACAGCTTGGAAGTCTGGTCATTCCTGTAGTATTTCTGCTATGGCTTACACTTTCTGGTGCATTAACTAAGCACTTTGAAATGCACCAGGATCTCCATGAAAACATAATTTCAGAAGCACATATTCCTGTAACACCTGCAAACCTTACCTCATAGCACAGAGGCATATGCTCGAGATTGGACAGCACATTGTTTACTCTTCCACTTCCAGGAACCCCTCCCTGCCTGTCCCATTAGTGAGCTAATAATATAAGGAAGTGACTAAAACAGAAATTCGGAGAAGGCAATGGCATCCCACTCCAGTACTCTTGCCTGGAAACTCCCATGGATGGAGGAGCCTGGTAGGCTGCAGTCCACGGGGTTGCTGAGTCAGACACGACTGAGCGACTTCACTTTCACTTTTCACTTTCATGCACTGGAGAAGGAAATGGCAACCCACTCCAGTGTTCTTGCCTAGAGAATCCCAGGGATGACGGAGCCCAATGGGCTGCTGTCTGTGCGGTCGCACAGAGTCAGACACGACTGAAGCGACTTAGCAGTAGCAGCAAAACAGAAATTGGAAATACTCATAATACTCCACATCTACTAGTATTTTTATCTCTGTAAAAATTTTTCTAAATGCATCTCTCAGAAGTTCAGTGAAATATTCTGGGGCAAGGGAGGGGAGCATATATCTCAATTTCATTTGAACTGAAGAGTGACTTTGCCATTCATTCTAAAAGTTACTGTCTCTAAGTTATCTAAGTACCTCTTTTGCTTAGCAGCCAGCAATATATTTATAGGTTAAGTTGCAATCCTTTGTAATTCTGAAGAATAACAAAATATTCACCTTACACCACTTGGTAACTAAATGAACCATAAGACATCTTCCATTCTGTATTGAAAGTAGGATTAACAAGTTCAGAGCAATTGACTTGTGGCTCATTCAGTCATTTATAGTGGACTCATTATACCTTTCATCTTTTGGAGAAGGGCAAAATAAAACTGCCTTTACATGCAGCCCTAAAGGAAGGTATGGATCATTTATCATTCTGATTATAACTTTCTTAAAGTGTACATGTGGAGGAAGAAACAAGACCATAATCTAAAACACACACAAATGCCACAAGCACCAACACACCCGTATCTCTTAGCATCATCAAAACTGTGTGTGTAAAACATATGTGTACTCTGCTTAAAAGGCTTTTTGCTGGATAAGAGATTTTGGAGAACATGAGGTGGCTAAGTGAAATTTGGACCTAAATTAGAGAGCCTAACCCAGAAACAGGATAAAGTTAGTCTTTCTTATTGAATTGAAAGATAATCAAGAAGGTTTTAACTTCCTAAAACCTCTGATGGAGAGGAAACCCCCTTCAGCCTCGGTTATTCACTTCATCATACTGATAAAAATCTTTAGAAGCAACTGGGAAAACAGATTCAAGAAATAAAAAGACATCTTCCTGAGGATTAAAGGTCAGAAATCATTTTTTTAAAGCCATGATGGAGGACTTCCACTTACAGGATTATGGAGGAGACATGCTTTTCCCTATTCCTCACACTAAGCGCAACTTTGGACATTGTATGTAAAACAAATACAAGACACTGACAGGTGGAATGAAAAGAGAAATGACCTAGAGTCCTGAGCAATAACATGGTGATGAGTTCACTGGATTTTCTTTTACTTATTTTTTTGCTTCAGACATTCCACACTTGATGATGAAACCTAGTAACACAGAAACAAACAAGACAAAAACCCCAACAAGATCCTGCTCCCTCCAGCCAAAGAACGAGGAAAAGGCAGCCTGTACTCAGTCCTTAGTCGTGTCTCACTGTTTGCAACCCCACGGACTATTGCCTGCCAGGTTCCTCTGTCCATTAGATCGTCCAGAGAATACTGAAGTGGGTTGCCATTTCCTCCCCCAGGGAATCTTCCCAACCCAGTGATTCAACCCAGGTGCCCTGCATTACAGGCAGATTCTTAACCTCTGAACCACTGAAGATGGAAAGCTGTTAGGCAAATAATCATTCTACTCCAGCCAAACACCACAGGAGGAAAAAAAAAAAAAAAAGGAAATCCAAACCCCCATCCACATCAGCAAAGCCCAAGTGAGGAGTTAGAATTCTACCTTCATTAGGCTATAATAAGGTGTCTCAGCCTTCCCACCCTAAAAGGTTGGTGTCAAAGAAACCAAATAGGGAGGCTAAATGTTCATCCCTACTAGGTATGGTGTCAGAGGAGGCCTAGTAGATGGTCATGATTTTCACCAGCCCCCAACAATCATGAGCTTCCCTTCTCAATGTGATGTCAGTGGAGGCCACATGAGGAGTAGTGATGAGGTACTGCTAGACAGTTATCACTGCAAACATAGTGAGGAGCTTGACTGTTTGAATGCTCATCCCTATCCAAAAGTAATGAGGAACCCCTTCCTCAAGTCAATGGAGATTGAGTGTAGAACTTGAACTTCTATCCCCACCTGTCATTAATGAGGCAATGCCCCTCCCATCTTTTGCCATAGCATGGTCAGAAAAATTCAGCTTAAGCAGAAGACTTAAATAGGATCCAGATCTCATAATATTAGTACCCTAAGTGTCCAGATTTCAACTGAAGATGATGCATCATACCAACAAACAGGAAGATCTCAAATGATAAAAGACAATCAACTGATGCTAACATAAAGATGTTAGAGCTATTATAATTATTCTGACAAAGATTTTAAAGAGGCCATCATAAAAATGTCTAAGCTATTAGAAATATCTTAAAACAAACTGTAAAATGCCATCAGACTATACTACAAGGCTATAGTAATCAAAACAGTATGGTACTAGCACAAAAATCTAGCACATAGATCAATGGAACAGAATAGAAAGTCCAGAAATAAACTCACAAATTTATGGACAATTTATCTACAACAAAGGAGGCAAGAATGTGTATGGGGAAAAACAATCTTTTCACTAAGTGGTGGTGGGAAAACTGGAGAGCTACATGTGAAAGAATGGACTTAGAACATTTTCTCACACCATATACAAAAATAGACTCAAAATGGATTAAAGACCTAAATGGAAGACTAGAAAGCAAAAACGTCTGGAAAAAAACATAGGCATAACATTTTTTGACATAAATTGTAGAAATATTTTTGGATCTATTTCCTAATACAAAGGAAACAAAAGCAAAAATAAATAAATGGGACTCAATCAATCTTATAACCTTCTGCACAGCAAAGTAAATGTACAACAAAACAAAAAAGACAGCCTACTTAATGGGAGAAAAGTATTTGAAAATAATATGACTGATAACAGGTTAACATCCAAAATATGTAAACAGCTCATACAACTCAATATCAAAAAAAAAAAAAACACCCAATTTAAAATTGGGCAGAAGACTAGAATAAACATTTTCCAAAGAATACAAATAGATGGCTAATAGGCACATGAGAAATGGTTAATCATGGTTAATCAACATGGTTAATCATCAGGGAAATGCAAATCAAAGCCACAATGAGATCACTTGTCAGAATGACTATCATAAAAAGAATACAAATAACAAATATTGGTGAGGGTACAGAGAAAAGAAAACACCTGTACACTTTGGGTGGAAATGTAAATTGCTGCAACCACTATGGAAAACTGTATGGAGGTTCCTCAAAACACTAAAAGTAGAACTCCCATATGATCCAACAATTCCACTTCTGGGTATATATCCAAAAAAACTCCACAAACATTCATTTGAAAAGATGCTGATAGCAACCCCGATGATCATAGCAACATTATTTACAATAGCCAAGATGTGGAAACAACCAAAGCACCCATCAGCAAATGAATAGATAAGATGTGGCATATATACACATATAGTCCATTGTGTGTGCATATGTATGCATGCATGTATATTGACACATACTCAGCCATAAAAAAGAATAAAATTTTGCCACTTGCAACAATGTGGATGGACCTAGAGAGTATATGCTTAGTGAAATAAGTCAGAGGAAGAAAAATACTCCATTTTATCGTGTGTGTATATATATATATATATATATATATGAAATCTAAAAAATACAACAAATATAACAAAAAAGAGAACCAGAGCTATAGAAAATAAACTAGAGGGAAGGGGATCAGCAAGACAGAGGTAGGGAATGAAGAAGTACAATCTACCATTTATAAAATAAACTGCAAGGATATATTGCACAGCATAGTTCGGTTCAGTCATCCAGTTGTGTCCGACTCTTTGCGACCCCATGAATTGCAGCACGCCAAGCCTCTCTGTCCATCACCAACTCCCAGAGTTCACTCAAGTCCACGTCCATTGAGCCGGTGATGCCATCCAGCCATCTCATCCTCTGTTGTCCCCTGTTCTTCCTGCCCCCAATCCCTCCCAGCATCAGAGTCTTTTCCAATGAGTCAACTCTTCGCATGAGGTGGCCAAAGTACTGGAGTTTCAGCTTTAGAATCATTCCTTCCAAAGAACACCCAGGACTGATCTCCTTTAGGATGGACTGGTTGAATCTCCTTGCAGTCCAAGGGACTCTCAAGAGTCTTCTCCAACACCACATTTCAAAAGCATCAATTCTTTGGCACTCAGCCTTCACAGTCCAACTCTCACATCCATATATAGCTAATACTTCATACTATAAATGAAGTATAATCTATAAAAAATTTCAGTCACTATGTTGTACACATGTGACTAATATTGTATATCAATTATACTTCAATTAAAAAAAATAGAGAGAGATTACATCCCTGGTGGACCAATGGTTAAGAATCACCTTCCAAGGCAAAGGACACAGGTTCAATCGCTGGTCCAGGAACCAATGCCCCACATGCCATGGGGAAACTAAGCTCACACATTGAACTACTAAGCCTAAGCACCAGAAATGAGAGCCTGCCTACCACAACTAAGACCCAACACAGCCAAAAATAAATACATATCTTTAAAAAAGAGACAGAAACTCAACAAAGAAATGGAAGACATAAGAAGAACCAAATAGAAATTTTAGAATTGCAAATACAATAACCAAAATGAAAAACTCAGTGGAGGGGCTCAACAGCCTAATAAAGAGGAAATAATCAATGAAATGAAGATTGTTGTTTAGTCACTAAGTTGGGTCTGATTTTCTGTGGCCCCATAGACTGTAGCCCATCAGGTTCCTCTGTTCATGGGATTTCCCAGGCAAGGATACTGGAGTGGGTTGCCATTTCCTTCTCTGGGGATCTTCCCAATCCAGAGATAGAACCCACATCTCCTGCATTGGCAGGAGGATTCTTTACCACTGAGACAGCAGGGAAGTCTGAAATGAAGATAAAACAATACAAATTACCCAACTGGAATAACAGAGAAAATAGGTCAGAAAAGAACCTCAAGGAGCTGTGAGTCTATAACATATCTAACATTCATGTTATCAGAATCCCAGAAAGATAGGAGAAAAGGGATAGGAATGAAAAAGTACCTAAAGAAATAATAGCTGAAATTTTCCATAATTTGGCAAAAGACAGAAACTACAGACTGAAAAATTTCAATGAACTCCGAATAAGATAAACTCAAGTTCACACCAGGATGCAGCATGGTCAAATTTCCAAAAACTAAAGAAAAAGACAGATCTTGAAAGCAGCAAAAAAGAAATGATTGACTATTAGGGGGAAAACAATTTGAACGACACTGGATTTTTCAGTTAAAAAAAACTGGGGCCAGAAGTAAGTGGTACATTTTTCAAATACTGAAAGAAAAGAATTGTCAACACAGAATGCTACACCCAGTGAAAATAGCTTTCAGGAATTAAGGGGAAATCAAGACATTCTCAGATGAAGGAAGACTAAGAGAATTTGTCATCAGCCAACTCACTCTAAAAAAAAAAAAGGCTGAAGAAAATTTCATCAATAGAAAGAAAACAATAAAAGAAAGAACTTTAAAATATCAAGAAAAGTGAAAGAACATAAGCAAAAATATGAGTAAAAACAGCAGACTGTCCTCTTCATTATGTTTGATGATTCAAGCAAAAATAACAACATCATTTAATATGATTCTAAATATACATGGAGTTCTGTGTTTGGTTCTACATATGAGAAGCTTGGAAGTCACCTCTCTATCCTAAAAGTCAGTAATTCTTCTTGGATCTATGAGACAGTGGATGACACAAGACAAAACACTACTCCAAAGACGGAAGAGACTAATAGATTAACACAGGGAGATATGGCTTTCTGGAGCAGAGACTTATGAGCAGAAACTGCTATGGGAACCAGTACTGGCTTTGTGAAGCTGGAATTATAGCTGACAAATTGCTGGACACTCAGTGCAGACAACTCTGAGTATTACAAACTCTAAGGGGACCCAGTCTAGGAGTTATGCAATATTATGCAATTTACCTCCAGGAGTTAATGCTAAGTATCAGAGAAAAGTCCCCTTAGGTCTCTGGAAGGAACCACTCTGAAATATACTAAAACACTGTTTCCTTCTTAGCAAGGCTTGCCCTCAGAAGAAACCAGTTAAACAGAGCATACCTTTTGGTGTATTATCAGGGCCTAAGTGACCTAGGAAAGGAAAATACTCAACTGCAGCCCACTTTAGCCATCCTGTCCCATGTAAGGAGGAGTAGGTGGGGAACTGAGGAACACTTGTGAAGTTCGCAGTCCAAGGCATGGGTTCAGTAAAAGACTGAAATCTAATCTTAGAACTGTGGAATGCTTGCCCTCCCCTCGCATTGTGTAGTTTAGTCGCTAAGTCCTGTCTGCCTCTTGCAACCCCATGGGCTGTAGCCCACCAAGCTCCTTTGTCCATGGAATTTCCCCAACAAGAATACTGGAGTAGGTTGCCATTTCCTTCTCAAGCCATGGGCTGTAGGCCACCAGGCTCCTTTGTCCATGGAATTTCCCCAACAAGAGTACTGGAGTGGGTTGTCATTTCCTTCTCAAGGGGATCTTCCCAACCCAGGAATCGAAACAAGGTCACCTGCATTGCAGGTGGACTCTTGCATCACAGGTGAATTCTTTACCAGCTGAGCCACAAGGGAAGTCTTCTCCTCACATTACTAAAGGTCTATTTATAGCAGGTCCTTTTTCCCAGTACATCATGTCCAGCTATCAAGAAAATAATTACAAGACAAACCAAAACATGAAAAACACAATTTGAAGCAACAAAGCAATCATCAGAAGCAGATATGGCAGAGATGTTATAATTGTCAGACTAGAAATTTAGCACAACAATGATTAATATGCTAAGGGCTCTAATGGATAAAGTGGACAGCATAAAAGAAAAGAGATGCAATAATAATGGCAACAATATATTCAACTATGTATATATCTTAAGTGTGTATGTATATATAATACCTTTTTAAACTGAAAAAATTATAGAAATGGACAACAAATTAGTGGTTGCCAAGAGTTAAGGAGGTGGGGCAGGAGGAAAGTGGGTGTGGCTATAAACGAGCAGCGCAAGAGATCCTGTAGTAGTGGAACTGCTCTGTATCTTGACAATATCAGCATCAATATCCTAGCTGTAATATTCTACCAAAGTTTTATAAGATGTTACCATGGGGACAAACTGCATACAGAATACACAGATTCTTCCTGTATTACTTCTTACTGATTCATGTGAATCCACAATTATCTCAAAAGAAAAAGTTTAAAATATATGTACTCCAACTTTCAGATAAATTATGCCATTAAGTGTTGAAAATAAATTTTAAAAAGCCATGATACATTAAGAACAAAGTGATAGCAAGACTTCATAATTGTACTCTAACTCTACACTAAATTTGTGTTACAAGTGCTATTATTACGGGGATTTTCAATTAGAAATTGGTAATATAGTTTAACAGAAGTTTTTTTTGCATATTTTGTAATATATCACAAGCATCTAATGCCTTACATTTCCATGTTGTACTTTTATGACTGTCATACCAACATACAGAATTCACTAAATTAAAATGGAGAAATATGAGGCTATTTGTTTGAATGCCAGCCAAAAGCTAGAGGAAACTGCTGTATTATGAAGAGCAGAAACAACTTTGTTTCAGAAATTAAAGTTTATTTTAGAAATTAATTTCAAGCCTATTTGAAAACAATTGTCATTCTAATAAGAATTAAAATTCAAACCACTTTGGATGATAAATATTTAAAAGCATTTGCCCTGGAAACTAAACTGGAAGACAGCAAGAAAACTAATGCTATGAAATTCACTGTGGTGGATTAAATGGCTGTTTTGCCAAGAGGATTTTGATCCACATTGCAAATTGCTGGAAATGCATCCTCCTTCTATAACCACCACTACAGTTGTAGAAACATGATATTTATTTCCAAGGATCCAATTATTATTTTATCTATCTTTTGTCTTCTTACAAGACTTCTTTAAAAGCTTTATTTAAAAAAAAAAATCCTTTGAGCACCCAATCGCTGAAGCATGAACATATACAAACCCCCATAAACATATTTAATTGTCTCTCCTTAATCCAAACTACATGAAATCCAACAGGAAATCCTATTTCAAGCGCAGTGTCTTCCTTCTTGCTGTAATTTACCCATGCATTTATGTTTGAGATCACATTCCTCTCACTGCTATTACTAGACAGAAACACACACTACTTCCCCAAGGTACATGCTAAGCATGCGCAGGTTTAGTTCAGTTCAGTTCAATCGCTCAGTCATG
>SJYV01033267.1:564366-587942 GCA_006410875.1 Neotragus pygmaeus
TGATCTCCTTCAGAATGGACTGGTTGGACCTCCTTGCAGTCCAAGGGACTCTCAAGAGTCTTCTCCAATACCACATTTCAAAAGCATCAATTCTTCAGCTCTCAGCCTTCTTCACAGTCCAACTCTCACATCCATACGTGACCACAGGAAAAACCATAGCCTTGACTAGATGGACCTTAGTCGGCAAAGTAATGTCTCTGCTTTTGAATATGCTATCTAGGTTGGCCATAACTTTTCTTCCAAGGAGTAAGCGTCTTTTAATTTCATGGCTGCAGTCACCATCTGCAGTGATTTTGGAGCCCCCCCAAATAAAGTCTGACACTGTTTCCACTATTGCACCAACAAAGTAGGCAACATCAACCAGCAGGAAAAGTAAAAGGTAGAAATCATCAAAGTCATGTTTGAGGAGATAATCGGAATCTAATTGAGTTTTATGGCTTAGTACAGATCTCCTCAACTTACAATAGGGTTACATCTCTATAAACCCAGCATAAGCTGAAAATACAATCAGCTAGAAATTATTTAATACACCTAACTTCTGAGCATCACAGCTTAGCCTGGCCTACCTTAAATGTGCTCAGAACACTTACATCAGCCTACAGTTGAGCAGGATCATCTAACACAAAGCCTGTTTAAAGTGTGTTGAATAGTTCCTGTAATTCATTGAATACTATACTGAGAGTGAACACTAGAATGACTGTCTGGGGACAGGACAATTCTAAGTGTATGGGACTTCCCTGGTATTCCAGTAGTTAAGACCATGTTCCCAATCTAGGAGCCATAGGTTCCACCCCTGTACAGAGAAATAAGATCCCACATGCTGCACAGCAGTGTAGCCTAAAAAGTAAATAAACATCTCAGTGTTGATCCTCGGGATCCTGTGACTCACGGGAGCTGCAACTCACTGCTACCACCCAGCACTCTGAGAGTATCAGACCCTATACTGCTAGCCCAAGAAAAGATCAAAATCCAAAAGTCATAGTATGGTTTATAGTGAATGTATATCATTTCTGCACCACCAAGAAGTCAAAAAATTATGTCAACAAATTATGTCAACGCATCATAAATCAGGGATTGTCTATAGTTGCATTAATTTGCTAAGACTGTTATAACAAAGTATCACAAACTGAGTGACTTGAACAACAGAAGTTTATCATCACAGTTCTGGAGGCTGGGAGTCCAGATTCAAAGTGTCGTCAGGGCTGGTACCTCCTGAGGGCTGTGAAGAAGAACCGGTTCATGCCTCTCCCCTTGTTTCTGGTGGTTTGCTTAACCTTGGTGTTACCACACCTTGGCTGTAGGAGCATCACCACATCCACTGCCTTCATCTTCACAAGTTATTCTCCTTGTGTGAGGGACTGTCTCCAAATATCCCCTTTCTATAAGGACACCAGTCATTGTAGTTAAAGCCCACCCCAAAGACCTCATTTCAACTTGATGATCTCTATAAAAACCCTGTCTCCAAATAAGGGTACCTCCTGGGCTTAAGACCCTAACACAGGAATTTTGAGGGATTGAAGTTCAACGCATTACAGTAGGATTTGATTTTAAATGACTTTGGGAGGGAAAGGGACACCGAGGTCTTCACAGTGATTCTCCTTCCCCTCTATCACATCTGAACGACTCCCATTTCACAGCTCTATTAGGCCGAGGCTGTGTGTCCCTTTCTATTACTATCTCTCACCAGCTTCACTCATTTTGAGCTTCTTGTTGTTTTTCCTTAGTTTGTCCCCATTCCTAACTCTCTACGCCCTAAATCTCAGTTTCTTCTCCAGCAATGCCTCTGGTCTCATGGCCAGCCATTACATAAGAAATAGAAAGTGGTGCTATTGCTTTCACCTCTGGCTCACAGGCCTTCAATTATCAAATAAAAATAGGTTGGATCTCTGTGCAAATGAAACCATAGTCAGCCCCACAAAATCATAGTGAGTCAGCAGCAACCCTCCTTCACAAGAAAACCCTCAAGTGCATAGCAGCTCTCCTGACTTCAGGCTATCCGCATACTTTCCCCCTACACATAAGATACAAACCAATTTTACAGTAAAAGATTATCAGAGAAAATATCCAAGTACTTTCTATTATGCCTGTACTGAAAGTTACTCTGAAGTGGCTTTATGAGGGAAAACATTTTAATCTGTAAAAATGTTGCATTTTATCCTAGAACTAGTAGAATAATCTTAAATTTTGATATTAAAAAATCATTAACTGAGAAGAATAATAATCTGATGATTGAAAATCTGATCCAGTTATAGAGTGAGAAAGAAATAAAGTGTGCTATAAACTACACTTAAGCTAATCCATAATAGGGGTTCTTTGGATGCAAGATAAAATGTTGATACATCTAGAGAAGTTATAGGTCTTATGGATATACTTTTATAAGTGAAATATAATGTACTGAGAACCCTAATATCTATGGACGTTTATATCAACCAGTTCGATACCTTGCATTACAAGCAATACTAACACAGCAGAAACGGTTGGCTCCCTCTCATTTCCATAGTGCTCTTTCAATGTGGTACAAGGCAAACTGCAATGTATGCTGCTTCCACTGAGCACATTTCTGTACGGTGAATCCAGGCTAAAATAACATCATTAAAGTAGTACTTTAAAGTTTATTTAATCCAACCCCTGGGTCACACATGACCCGAATAATTCACACTTGCCAAAAATGTCATCTAGTGTCTGATTTCCAGTGTCTGGTGATGAGGGTCACCATACCTTACCCCAAGACACCTTCCACTTTTACACAGTTGTGAAAATATCAATAGAATATCTATTTTTTTACTCACTAAAGGACTTATTCAGCTGTTTACCAGTTCAACAAATATTTATTGAGACCCTATTAGGAAACCACCAGACACTACACAATGTGCTATTATAATCTTTTTGGAGGACTTAGACATTTATGAAGAGCTTTCCACAAACATCAAGCCATTTAATCCTCACTAAAACCCTGTAAATAAAGTCTGATTATAATTAATTCATGATTTACACTAGAGAAGAGAAAATTAAAGTTCAGTAGTTAAGTTACATCACCAGTGAAAGCAATGAGACTCAAACTCATATTGTAATTCTAAATGGTACTCTCTTTCAAATACGTAAGCTAACACAGAACAAATTCATCACCCCTTCACATATCACCTAAAGATACCACAGATTCCTGTTATATTTCCTCTTTTCCCAGTTAACATCTCCATGTCCTCCAACTTTTCTTCATAATGTTTGGAGTTAATACCTGGACATACCCAGCAGCAAGCATCATAGCCCAGATGAGACAGGGCATGGCCAGAAAAGGGAAAGAACTATTACTCCCATTAAGACACATTTTAAACATTGTAGTTTATAATCAGATCAGTTGTGGGTAACCAGGGAATACAGTTGAACTATTTTGAACTTGCAGCCAAATATACACTATCAGAAACTCATATCTTCACACCCCTTTCTCTGTCCCCTCCTAATTCTACCCTTTATATAGTTGAATTTTGAGACTTAATCACAAGACTTGAAAGCATATCAAACACCTACACTTAGCACAGTTACTGAGGCAGCATCCTGAAAGAGTGGAGGTCAAAAACACAGGGACTGTTAAAATTCTTTGGCTTTTCATTTTATTCCACTTTTATATGTATTTTTAAATTTATTTTTCTATTTAATGGGCATACACTTCCAGATTCAAGCATTAACAATACTAGTAAATAATAACAATTCAGAGCTATACAATACTTCACATAAACTGTTTAATTTCATTAGGACCCTGTGAAGCCACTGACAGATGAAGAAACTTGGGTTCCAAGAAATTAAATAAATTTGCCCAAAAGTCACACACCAAGAACATGCTGGAGCTAGGATTCCAACCCAAATATATCTGATTTTGACCCAACAGGCTCTCTCTCTACCATAACCACATTTTTTGTTCTCAATAACCAAAAGCATCAGTTTTTGTTTCTTTTTCTTATGACTTTTTAACTGCTAGAATGCTTTTCACACAGTAGACCACAAAACAGTGGACTGTTTTTTCTTTTCAATTAGGAGTTTTGCATCATTCTGGCTTTTAGCCTAGTATTAGGCTATTATTACAGGTCTATTTTTTTAAACACATTTCTGATTATGTGGCCTTTTTCTACCTCTTACATTTGTCACTAATGAAACTCATTCTTTTCCCCTAGAACTATTCATTGAATTTTATTCTTTACCTCATTAAGATACCATTATTGTCTCAAATGAGAAACTTCACAGTCATTACTAATTCTGCCTGCCTTCTAACCCCAACATAGAATTTTTCATCAAGACTACAATTCTGATTTCCCAAATGTCTCTTAAACTCTTGATGCAGGCCCCCATAGTATTGTTCATATCGTAGTGCACTGGGCCCTCATTGATCCACCTGCTTCTAATCTCCCTAGCTGCATTCCACCCCACACAATGGCACCAGACTTATCTTTCTAACCACATAGCTAAGCACTTTTCAACTTTTTATAAGCCGACCCCAATCTATGTTTCCTGCTATGTATATCTCTACTCCCAGTCCCCTCATGCCCACATCTAGGCTATGTGATTCACCCCCTCTCAAATAGCCCATGTTCTTTCACAACTTCCTTTTATGAACGCCATTCCCTCTGTCTGGAATGAGTTTCTTGTCCTGACAAAGACCCATCTCCTATCACCTCCCATACTCCTCCACATTTCCTTCAGATAGAATTCACTGTTCTGACATTTTTTTCTAACAGAACATTTTTGTACATAATTCTTGGATAAACATTTATGCTTTGTTGCAGTCATTTTTTTCATTAACTGTCTCTCCTATGTGAATATGAGTTCCTCAAAAACAAGCGTCCTGATATTTTTGCTTATTACGTTAGTAAAATACCAAAGACATAGTAGATGTTCAATAAATATTTGCATGAAAGAACAAGAGTATTTCCTCTGAGATCTGAGCTGACTGGAAATTTTCCTGTCATATATATTGGTCTATTTAGTTACTGCCACATTGCTTCCTAATTGGTATTATTTGTTTTTGTACTGTTAGAATTTCAGCTTTGATATCTCCTGTGTTTCTCAGGCTTTCTTCTGTTTCATGGTTTCAAAATCATCTTTTTCTGAACTTTTTGACTCCACACTAAGTCATGACAGGTATAAGAACTGAAAGTCCTCAGATACTAGTTGATAACAATTTCCTAATTCTTTGATGTGGATTTTGATTGATAACCATATGATAGGTGAAAATCTGCCCTTGGACTGAATTCTTCAGTTCTCTTCAATCATCTGGCATCCCAAATTCTCTACAAGCTCATTTGGGCTGATGTCCATATCTCAGTAATGCCATGTCAGCACTGGCACATAGATACACAAGAGAATGTTATCTGCCCATTTTGCAAATGGGAAAATTAGACCCAGAATGACCAAGGACACTATCTGATATAATTAAGCAAGTGGATCCTCTCCCAAAAAGAAGGTCTAATAAGGCCTCTGCTCCCAAAATTGGTTTGTTTCCTTCCTTACATGCCTACATATTTTTGTTTTATTCCCCTAAGGGCTTTATAGAAATTTCTATCATTTGCAATCTGTTCTTCTTAGTTATATGAATCTATTTTCTCTTCAACAAGCACTTTTCTTTCCTTGACTTAAAAAAAGAAAATAAAGAACCAGCTTTACTAAAAACATGTTGCAGCTCTCCTACACTTCAGTAAGTACAGAGGCTAAAATTGACTTACTTTACTGCATGTTGTCTCATTCACCTAACGGTATAATCTAAGAGAATAACCTCTGATTTGAAAACTGTAAAGGCACATCTTAAGACTGGACAAACCTAAATCTGGTGTGAGTACAAGTCATGGAATTTTTTAATTTAGTATATCCTTGGAAATTATCCGCTTCCCTGGTGGCTCAGATGGTAAAGCATCTGCCTGCAATGAGGGAGCTGCTAAGTTGCTTCAGTCGTGTCCGATTCTGTGCAACCCCACAGACGGCAGCCCATTGGGCTCCATCATCCCTGGGATTCTCCAGGCAAGAACACTGGAGTGGGTTGCCATTTCCTTCTCCAGTGCATGAAAGTGAAAAGTGAAAGTGAAGTTGCTCAGTCGTGTCTGACTCAGCGACCCCATGGACTGCAGCCTACCGGGCTCCTCCATCCATGGGAGTTTCCAGGCTAGAGTACTGGAGTGGGATGCCATTGCCTTCTCTGGCAATGAGGGAGACTTGGGTTCAATCCCTGGGTTGGGAAGATCCCCTGGAGAAGGAGATGGCTACCCACTCAAGTACTTTAGCCTGGAAAATTCCATGGACTGAGGAGCCTGGTTGGCTACAGTCCATGGGATTTAAAAGAATTGGACACAACTGAGCAACTTCACTTTCACTTGGAAATTATTCAGGCTAACCTTTTTCTTCACTAAAGGCTAGCCCCTAATTGATCCATCTGCTGGATCCACCATTCTGAAAACTGAAGCTCAGAAAGGGCAAGTGACTTCTCTGGGGTAATTGAGGATTATAAACCAGGGCAAGAGCAGATCTCAACATTTCTGACACTTTATCCAGTCATTGCCCTTTCTACTTTTGGCCATTTCAAGCATGGAGACCACACCTTGTTATTACCATGCTTAAACTCAAATGGTAATAGAATGATGGCATATGAAAGCAATTATTTAATCTGTGAAAGTTTCTCCGTCATCTCTGACTCTGTGGAACCCCATGGACTGTAGTCAGCCAGGCTCCTCCATGGAATTCTCCAGGCCAGAATGCTAAAGCTGTTCCCTTCTCCAGATGATCTTCCTAACTCAGGAATTGAACCCATGTCTCCAGCATTGCAGGTGGATTCTTTACCAACTGAGCTACCAGAGAAGCCCATAAATATTGGACTGAGTTGCCATGCCCTCCTCGAGGGAATCTTCCCAACCCAGGGATCAAACCCAGGTCTCCCACATTATAGGCAGATTCTTTATAGTCTGAGCCACCAGGGAAGCCCAAGAATACTGGAGTGGGTAGCCTATCCCTTCTCCAGAAGATGTTCCCAACCCAGGAATTGAACCAGGGTCTCCTGCATTGCACATGGATTTTTTTTACCACCTGAGCTACCAGGGAAGTCCCTCATNTAGAGTACTGGAGTGGGATGCCATTGCCTTCTCTGGCAATGAGGGAGACTTGGGTTCAATCCCTGGGTTGGGAAGATCCCCTGGAGAAGGAGATGGCTACCCACTCAAGTACTTTAGCCTGGAAAATTCCATGGACTGAGGAGCCTGGTTGGCTACAGTCCATGGGATTTAAAAGAATTGGACACAACTGAGCAACTTCACTTTCACTTGGAAATTATTCAGGCTAACCTTTTTCTTCACTAAAGGCTAGCCCCTAATTGATCCATCTGCTGGATCCACCATTCTGAAAACTGAAGCTCAGAAAGGGCAAGTGACTTCTCTGGGGTAACTGAGGATTATAAACCAGGGCAAGAGCAGATCTCAACATTTCTGACACTTTATCCAGTCATTGCCCTTTCTACTTTTGGCCATTTCAAGCATGGAGACCACACCTTGTTATTACCATGCTTAAACTCAAATGGTAATAGAATGATGGCATATGAAAGCAATTATTTAATCTGTGAAAGTTTCTCCGTCATCTCTGACTCTGTGGAACCCCATGGACTGTAGTCAGCCAGGCTCCTCCATGGAATTCTCCAGGCCAGAATGCTAAAGCTGTTCCCTTCTCCAGATGATCTTCCTAACTCAGGAATTGAACCCATGTCTCCAGCATTGCAGATGGATTCTTTACCAACTGAGCTACCAGAGAAGCCCATAAATATTGGACTGAGTTGCCATGCCCTCCTCGAGGGAATCTTCCCAACCCAGGGATCAAACCCAGGTCTCCCACATTATAGGCAGATTCTTTATAGTCTGAGCCACCAGGGAAGCCCAAGAATACTGGAGTGGGTAGCCTATCCCTTCTCCAGAAGATGTTCCCAACCCAGGAATTGAACCAGGGTCTCCTGCATTGCACATGGATTTTTTTTACCACCTGAGCTACCAGGGAAGTCCCTCATTCTTATTTAATTTGTAAGAGAAAAGAAAGCCTTCTGATATGTTTCATACCAGTCGCCGCTTTGAGTATGGAAAAACACATCGGTTTCTGAACACACTGATGTCTTCAGATCTATTATCAAAGAGTAAAATTACTGAGGGTCTACCATATCCTAGGTATTGGGACTAAGGAACACCATGGACCTAGTTGCCTGCCTTACTGCAGCAAGACCAGACAGGAAGATGGATATTATATAAATCATTATAAACAATTAACAATTAAAATAGGAAAAGAGGTGAATGGACTGCTGTGGGAATATGTTACTGAGAACCCCAACTTGATTTGAGTCATCAAGGAGTATGTCCCTGAGACACTGACATTGAACCTGAAATCCAGAGGATATGTAAGCATTCCAATGAGAGTATTCCATCAGAGGGCATAGCATTAGGAAAATCAAGAGTGCATAGAATGCTGCATGGTTGTGCTTAGAAAACTGAGAGAGGTACCACAGGGCTAAGGCAAATGGAATTACAGGAGACAGAATTAGAGACACAAGTGTAGTGTAACCAGATCACCCAGAGATGTGTAGCTCATGTTAAGGACTTGGGAATCCATTTAGGCATTTTAAGCAGGGGAAACTGTGATCAGATACACATTTTTAAAAGATCATTCGAGTATTATTGGGATAATGGGTTGAAAGGATAGCATGCAGACAGATCAGGCAGGAGGCGAACACCTAGGCCAGGAGAAGCATGCATAGAGTCTGTACCCTAGACCTCCCAGGGTAATTCAGTGGTACTCTCTATTCAAATAACATATCTTGTGTTTCTTCTTTGTCTTTTCTAATGAAAGCAACCAAGTTAGTCAACACTGCTCTTAATAAACACAATTTTCAAGAAAGATAGCAGCCACCCAACAGATATTTTATTAAAATTATTTACTATTATTTTTCTGTAGGACATGTTTTTTGTTGCATTGGGGTTGTAATTTTAATTGTATTGGAGCTAATTGCAATCATTATCATTGTAAAGAGCTTCAGTTTAGATGATACATTTTCAGTGCAAATAACTTGAGTGAGCCATCAACTCAATTACCAAAGTAACAGTAAAGTGCCATCTATCATGTTTGTTTTGATTATGCTCTATGTTAATTTTTTACCTATGATTTTGGTGTAAGTTGGATAGTATAAATGGATGGAATACATAAAATCATGCACTGACTTCATGACAAGATTAAAAAATATTCTGTCAAATCATTTTGAGGATTGCTGCAATAATCAGATATCATAAATTACACAAACTTTTGGAAAAAATTTACCTGAAGTAATTTTAGGTTTTCAAAAATAATTGTTTCCACATGAATAAGCTATGTTATTTTCTTATGGAAAACAACAGATTATATGCATCACCTTGTGTGATATAAGACCTAACTATAACATACAGATGAATGCGGCTATGTATTATTCTCTTTTTGACAACCTAAATTATCTTTTGGGTATTACTCTGAATGATAAATCAAGTGATTTAAAAGTAGAGCTCAAAATTGGAAAATTGAACTTGTAAGTGCTTTTATCTTAAGTAGATGATATGTTCATGCACCTTGAAGAGTAAGTGCTCTAGCTTTGAGCTAACTCTATGACAATAGGCTGTTCAGTGAGTGACTTTAGACTAATAGAATATGCAGGTCCTGGGAATCGGGGTTAAGTATGAATTGTTATTTATCATGAAAGCCCAACTCAACATATATGTAAACTGTTTTACTCTGACAAACAGCACAATGCATTCAACTGTCATTGAATAATTTTAAGTTTGCTTAGATGAAAGACTAAAAATTTATTTTTAATCACTATTTTTTATATATTATTTTATCTTATTTTTTTCAACTTTTCCTTTTTATTTAAAAGAGAAATAAGTGAAGTAGCTCAATCGTGTCCAACTCTTTGCAACTCCATGGACTGTAGCCTACCAGGCTCCTCTCTCCATGGGATTTTCCAGGCAAGAATACTGGAGTGGGTTGCCATTTCCTTCTCCAGGGGATATTCCCGACTCAGGGATCGAATCCGGGTCTCCCACATTGCAGGCAGATGCTTTAACCTCTGAGTCACCAGGGAAGCCCTCCTGCTGAAACAATATGGAAAATTCAATTTTCTCCCAAGTGGCCTAAATGAAGTGAAAGTCGCTTAGTCATGTCCGACTCTTTGCTATCCCACTACTATACAGTCCATGGAATTCTCCAAGCCAAAATACTAGAGTGGGTACCCTTTCCCTTCTGCAGGGGATCTTCCCAACCCAGGGATCGAAACCAGGTCTCCCACATTGGGGCAGATTCTTTACCAGCTGAGCCACAAGGGAAACCTAAGAATACTGGAATGGGTAGCCTATTCCTTCTTCAGGAGATCTTCCTGACCCAGGAATTGAACCAGGGTCTCTTGTGTTGCTGGCAGATTCTTTACTAACTGAGCTATCAGACAAGTGGCCTAAAGTGAAAGTGAAGTCGCTCAGTCATGTCCAACTCTGCAACCCCATGGACGATAGCCTATCAGGCTCCGAGATCCATGGAATTTTCCAGGCAAGAATACTGGAGTGGGCTGCCATTTCCTTCTCCAGGGGATCTTCCCAACCCAGTGATCGAACCTGGGTCTTCTGCATTGCAGACAGATGCTTTACCATCTGAGCCACTACAATGATCCTAAGGGGCATACTAATTAATGTAGAATCACTGGTTTTGAGGGGGGGCAGATTTTGTTTCATTCTTCTTTTAGATAATGGGATAATTTTTTATCAGTTATTTCTTTCTGAAATCCCTGGTTTCGCTGACCATTAAAGACAGCGGGTAATGATACTTCCAAGTTCCATTCTCCAACACATAGGACCTAGTGGTAAATTCCTGCATGTCTTCTTCATGTTCCTAAAACAAAGGACGCTGAAATGGAAATCAAAAGGGGACTTTTATGTTTACTTGTATCTGTCACTGCCAGTTCTATTCCCACCTTGGACCTGTATGTGCCATTTACGTTTACATTCCTCACCATTTTCCTATATACACAAAACCTGGGGAAACAACAAACACTGGTGTATCTGCTTATTTCTTCCAGGTTGGACGAATTGAAGATTTTCTCTACCAATTAGAGGACAGTTTCTTGAAAACTAAAAAACTGAGAACTGCTCGAAGGCAAAAAACAAAAATGAAGCGGCTTCAAGCTGCACAGCAAAGCTAGTGACTGGGGAGCAGGCGCCACCACAGAGAGACATCCCAGAGAAAGGGGCCGTGGCATCCCACCAGCCTGCCTGGGACAGCCAGTGTCGAAGGCCTAACGCCACAAGGATGCGGTGGTGCTCCTCTTGGCAAAGATGTTCCACACTTCATTCATCTCAACTGGAAGCAATAAACGTTTTCAGCAAGTTTCACCTGACTCTTGTTCAAATTCATCTTAGTTAAATAGCTTATCAAATAACCATTGCTGCCTCTCTCACCTGTCTTGTCCTTTCAGCACTGACTAAAGTGCACCAGGTCTACCCAAGTACATTTTAATATGTGTGCCTGTTCATTACCAGTCAGCCAGATACAAATGCAGAAATTAAGAATTACAAAACTGATAATACACTTTCTTGCTGTTTATAGAGATTGCCAACGTATTATGGCTGATATCAGTTATATCATTAAAATCTGTACTTTTTCCCTCTGGATCCTTCATATCCCCTTGGCCCTTAAATCACTCAACTCAAACACACATGTTGGACAAAGTAATGAGTCAAGAATCATTACTGAAGACCTCAGTTAACACCACTAAGGAGGTGTGAGAATAAAGAAGGTGGAACCCGCATTCAGAGTAAAATAAATAAGAAAATGTAAATTTTTAAAAGAATGGAAAAAACTAATAATATCTCAGAGTACATTAATAACATGAAAAGGGAAAAGGGTAATAAAATACTTAGTGCTGAATTTTTCATTATATGGTGAGATTGTAAAGAAATCAATAATTCAGCCTTAACTGTATTTTAGATTTGTATAGTCATAATTATGTCAGATATAAATATTTTGAAAGTTTGAAACAAATTATTACCTTGATTTCCCTGTAGACCATTTGCTTAATTCTTACCTTTAACAAATAGTTTTTCTCTTTTCTCCCCCACTCCACCCAGAGATCATCATTGCCATCACATTCTCTCAGGTTAGATATTAATGGTAGTTAGCTAAAGATAGGGGTATTTAAGAAACTCCTTTTAGTTTCTAGACTTAGACCAGCACAGCATCTCAGTTCTATTCTTGTAAGTAGCAGAAAATAAATTTCTTTCCATGAACACTTGAGTCTGTAGCCAGAGGTAGGAGTCTAGGACAAATGCCTCAGCCTCCCATTCAGCCACTACTGCTGTTCTCTCTCTTGATCACTGTCTCCATGAAGTTCCTTTTATTAAAAAAAAATTATATATATATATATATATACACATACATATATATATAGGCTTCCCTGGTGGTTCAGTGGTAAAGAATCCACCTGCTAATGCAGAAGATGCAGGAGACACGGGTTCAACCCCTGGGTCAGGAAGATCCCCTGGAGAAGGAAATGGCAACCTACTCCAGTATTCCTGCCTGGGAAATCCCATGGACAGAGGAACCTGGTGGATTACAATCCATGGGGTCACAAAAGAGTCGGACACAACTTAGCAACTAAACTACAAAACAATACACACACACACATATCTTTACAACATCTCTAGGAGATAGAGTTTGCTGAGCTTTGAATTTTAACTTCAGTGTTAGGATTTTATTCTCCCAAAGAATGTCTATATTCTCTAACAGTTTTTGTTTTGTTTTGTTTTTCATTGTCTCAAAATCTTAGCATTGACTATACTGAAAGGCCTATTGATATTCTCATTCTGTAGGTGTTCAATTGCTTTATTTTTGTTCTTCAAAAATTAGTGTCCTCTCATTCCACAGTGCTGAAAGATTACATTTGAAAATAATACAGTTAAAATTATTAGATTATGACCACTCTGTGACCATTTCCCCCCAAATCCAATACTAAATATACGTTGGTTGTTTTTAGCTTGGACTTGAGTAGGGAAACAAAGGCAGTTCTAGTTGGTCTTAGAAAGGATGATTTAAAATGGAAATCAAAAAAATCAAAAAGAAACGTTTTTTGAGAAAAAAATTAATCAACATTCATGGCTCTTCAAAAGGGTATCAAATGTTTAGAATTTATAATACATATACTAGCCAAGTCCACAGGAATGAATTTTGCTCTTGGTTTCAATATCAATGTCAAGAACCTTGAATAGCAATAATGTAGTATAATTCACAACACTTGGCCTCCCATTCCTTTTTTTTGTCTGCAGATGAAGGATTTGTAAAGCAGTATGGTATTAGTTTAAAAATTAATACCAGAGAAAGCAAAGTTTACAGAGTACTTTCAGAATGCTTATTTTATACCAACTTCATAAGAATTTCATTCTGTATGCATTTTCTCCTTTCATAATGGAGGAAACCAACCCAAAGAGGTTTGCTTGCTTGATTCCAAAGACCTGCTTTGTCCCACACTTGCTATTTGAAATGTGGTCCATTGACCAGCAGCACAAGCATCAGCAGGGAATTCATGAGGAATGCAGAATTTTAAACCGATCCCCAAATATACTCTATTAAAATCTGCATTTTAACAAGCTCTGAGTACTTTATATATGCCCAATAAAGTTTGAGATTTGCTCTTTTATCATATTGGAAAGTATTTTCCTGTCAGTTCAAAATTAACACAGAACATGATGATGTAGCTACTCTTAGATTTTGGCCCTCAAATATTTCCTAATATAATCATTTCTGCAAAAGATTATACACCAAAAGAACCAAAAAATTAAAGTCCAGTAATAAGAGGATATATGTTCTTTCTCTACCATTTTACTCTAAGATTTTATCCTGTAACTTTTCAAAAACATGAAGTGAAACAAAAGAAACACATAATGGCTGAAAAGAAGTGGTATACACTTGATGATCAGACCAACTCAAATATTATTAATTGTGTTGGTTTCCTGTGTCTTCTCCTATCATTTCTCCTGTGTCCTTCCATCATTTGCTGACATGCATATACGCCAAAAGGAAAAACCCCAAAGAAGGCCACCTATGATCACATGAAAATCCTCTGTATTCTCACCCTCATATTCATTAATATCAAGTACTTGATCATTCTCAACAATCCCTTCATCATCCTTCAGGGCATTTTGGTATTGTTTGTATGTGTAGGGTTCAGAATATATAACCCTGAAACATGCTACATTGGCGTATTATTTTGAATTAAAGGTACTTGAGAAACTGCCAAATGCAAGAACATTCTGAACTTCCTTTGTTCTCCCAAAAGTAAGAAATAAATTTCACATATATGAAAGATACCCTCTCTGTACCAGAAGGTAAAAGACATCCTAAGACATCCTTATCTCCAGAGTCGGAAATCAGGTCCAAGAAGGCAGTACTAAACAAACCTTGTTACTTCACCATTTAGTAACCAAAGCCCAAACCCTTCAGTCTTGTCAATTCTAAACAAATGTATCATTTCTTAGCCTAAAAGGTATAAAAGCTTCCTGCTTTGGTCACTTCTTTGAGTCTCATATCTTTGTGAGGCTCCAGCATGCACAGATATAAGTTCTCCTGCCTTGGTGAATCAGATGGTAAAGCATCTGCCTACAGTGCGGGAGACCCAGGTTCAATCCCTGGGTTGGGAAGATCCTATGGAGAAGGAAATGGCAACCCACTCCAGTACTCTTGCCTGGAAAATCCCATGGATGGAGGAGTGTTGTAGCCTACAGTCCATGGGGTTGCAGAGTCAGACACGACTGAGTGACTTCACTTTCACTTTCAACCTTTTTATTACAGATGGATCTGAGTCAATAATGTAGAAGAGCAGAAGGAAGTTACTTTTCCTCCCCTATAGATGTTTTCCTCAGCTTTTCTGTTCAAACTTCTCAAACCTAGGGAAAGTGGTGAGAATAGAACAATATTTACTCAGCCATAAAAAGGAACAAAATTGTGCCATTTGCAGAGACATGGATGGACCTTAAGATTGTCATACAGAATGAAGTAAGTCAGAAAGGAAAACAAATATTATATAATATTGTTTATATGTGGCATCTAGAAAAATGGTACAGATGAACCTACTTGCAAAGCAGAAGTCAGTCACAGAGGTAGAGAACAAACTTATAGCTACCAAGCTGGGGAGAGGTGGGATGAATTGGCAGATTGGGCTTTATACTATGTATAAAATAGATAACTAATGAGAACCTATTGTATAGCACAGGGAACTCTACTCAGTGATCTGTAGTGATCCAAATGTGAAGGAAATCCCAAAAAGAGTGGATTTAGGTATACATATAACTGATTCACTTTGCTGCACAGCAGAAACCAACACAACATTGTAAAGTAACTATACATCAATAAACAATTAAAAAGAAGAGTACAATATAACATACCCCCTTCACATAGATTTCCCCAATTACTAACATTTTGCTTCAGTGTGCGTTCTCTATGCTCTTCTCCTCTCCCTCCTTCCCTTCAAGTAAAATNTGTTGTAGCCTACAGTCCATGGGGTTGCAGAGTCAGACACGACTGAGTGACTTCACTTTCACTTTCAACCTTTTTATTACAGATGGATCTGAGTCAATAATGTAGAAGAGCAGAAGGAAGTTACTTTTCCTCCCCTATAGATGTTTTCCTCAGCTTTTCTGTTCAAACTTCTCAAACCTAGGGAAAGTGGTGAGAATAGAACAATATTTACTCAGCCATAAAAAGGAACAAAATTGTGCCATTTGCAGAGACATGGATGGACCTTAAGATTGTCATACAGAATGAAGTAAGTCAGAAAGGAAAACAAATATTATATAATATTGTTTATATGTGGCATCTAGAAAAATGGTACAGATGAACCTACTTGCAAAGCAGAAGTCAGTCACAGAGGTAGAGAACAAACTTATAGCTACCAAGCTGGGGAGAGGTGGGATGAATTGGCAGATTGGGCTTTATACTATGTATAAAATAGATAACTAATGAGAACCTATTGTATAGCACAGGGAACTCTACTCAGTGATCTGTAGTGATCCAAATGTGAAGGAAATCCCAAAAAGAGTGGATTTAGGTATACATATAACTGATTCACTTTGCTGCACAGCAGAAACCAACACAACATTGTAAAGTAACTATACATCAATAAACAATTAAAAAGAAGAGTACAATATAACATACCCCCTTCACATAGATTTCCCCAATTACTAACATTTTGCTTCAGTGTGCGTTCTCTATGCTCTTCTCCTCTCCCTCCTTCCCTTCAAGTAAAATACATTCCACAGAAAAACCAAATCGTTTCTTTTAATAGAATTACCTTATTGTGAATGCACTATGCTAATTCCCCCATGCACAGATCTACACTTGTTCTCTGCATCAAATTAACCAAGTTAGCAAGCTACCGGTGAAGTGCTGGGGGAACGGCTATGGTCAGCACACGCAACTCGGTCCCTATCCTGCTCCTCACTGCCAGTCTTTCTGGAACCTTGCTTTGATGACCACGACAGCATTAAGCAGGGACAGGGTTCTTGAAGAAGGAAAAGTAAGTCACAAATGCTGTTTGTTACTTGCTAACAAAGTGTTAGTCGCTTAGTCATGTCAGACTCTTTGAGAACCCACGGACTGTAGCCCACCAGGCTCCTTTGTCTTTGGGGATTCTCCAGGCAAGAATACTAGAGAGGGTTGCTATTTCCTTCTCCAGGGGATCTTCCCAACCCAGGGATCAAACCGGGGTCTCCTGCATTACGGGCAGATTCTGTACTATCTGAGCCACCAGGGAAACCCAAGGTACGGCCTCAGAACTGGTAATTCATACTTGTTTATACCTTCAAGAGTGGCCAATCTTTACTCATTGAAATCAGATGTTGCAGTTTTTGAAAACAGCCAGATGTTACTAAGAACCCAAATTGGTGACTACAGAAAACCTTCAGCTGTAATGTTACTCTGCGTCCCTGCACATCTCTGAAGTGATGACAGGCACAAAGCAACCACACTGAAATAAGAAGAGGTTTCCTCGTGACTCCTCTGAAGAGAACCGTGTGTACCTTGGTATCTACACGCTAGTATGTTCGTTTGCTTCTATACGCTTCTGATGGAACAGAAAATTGGATAAACTTTCTAGAAAGTGATTTGGCAGTGTGTATCATGAGCCCTAAAGATATTTATACCCTTTGCTCCACTAATTCTTTTAGAAAACTACACTAGAGTTTAGAATAAATTTTTGTCTTATACAAGTTATAAGAGAAAAGTAGAAAGGTATTCAACATAGGGCTTTTTTTTAAATGGAAAAATAAAATGAACTCAACTGAAATTTTAGATTATAGAATAAATGATTGATGACAGTCTATCCAACGCTTAACCTAATAATAGATAAAAATTTCATAATATTAAAAGAAAAAAGATATAAAACTATATAAACACAATTATAACTAGGTTATAAAATATATACATATAAAAGACAGGCAGGAAATACAAGAAGATTTAACAATGGTTATCTTTAGTGGAGACAGTTATGGGTGATTTTATTACCTTTTCCTTAATATATATATAAGGAAATATATAAGTATATGTTCCTTGATGATAAGGGGAAAATCTGTTAAAATATTATTTTGTATCATTCTGCAGGGAAAGACCAATCAGTATCAGCTTTTCTTTACCTGTTTACAATAAAAAATTATATATTCTGAAACTTGCATCACAGATAATTGCTGTTGCAGAGACAGAAATCAGTAGAAACACTTTATTTCATTCTTGTGGCATAAAAATTTTTATGACTACCTCCAAACATTCCTGGGACACACAGTTCAGAAGGTCACAGAAGTAACTATTACCCAGAGTACCAATTATGGTATTTTACCAGCCTTTAAAAATAAACTGATACCACCTGTGAGTGGTCCCTATCTCCCTTGCTTGTCCTTTTCTCATAACTTTCTCCTCTGACTGTTTTGTTTCATTCTTTCCCTGTACTCACAGGATATCATCTTATAAAATATGAGATGATCACAGACCAAAGTCCTTTAAATCAAAATGTATTGAAAGCTGAGAGACCACTGGCAGAGCAAAGTTTTGATTTACAGTGACTTGATTCACTGAGATGGCGTGATGGAGTCCAAGCTCAATCAGATATTTCACAAAGTTGCCTGATCTACTCAGCAGTTCCCGGGCTCTCGGGACACGGATACAAAGGACTATTGTGCAGCCTTGACAAGCAGTAGATTGTCAGGATGTAATAGAATATAATGACACACCTGGGGCAAGCACCTATTTTTGACAAGTTATCAAAGGGAGGGGAAAATCAGAAAACAGACCCAAAGAGCGGTCCCAAAGTTATAAATGTAAGCATAGCCTGCATGTGCCTCGATGAAAAGAAGCCAGAAACACTAAGATTGCATGAAATAGGAGATTAAAATTATTCTCCATGTACATTATTTAATAAATGGTATGGAAACTTGAAAATTAAGTACTGGATATGCTCTTTTGTTGTGATCTTCTATCAATCCAAGGCAATGTACAGAACTAATACACATTAACAGTCAAGACTTTAACTTTTTTCTTAAAAAAGTGTTTAGGGAAATGGAAAGGCAAATATTCATTGAGAAATGGGAAGACTAAACCCTTGACATTGATAACAAGACAGTATTGCTCTAAGTCTTGTTCATTAGCTTTACAGATATGAATAGATATATCAGGTTATTTCTTAAAACCAGAAGAGGAAATTGGTGTAGGACAGCTGCTAGATGTAAAGCCCTAAGAAGAGTACCTCTCACAGGTACTGCTCAGCTTAAGTTAGCTGTCAATGGCTGTAATCATGATACAGAAAGCAAAACGGGTTTTGACTTTGAAAAACTGGGTTTCAGTACTAGCTGTGTTGCAATGAGGGATAATCATTTTTTCCCTACCTAATGAGTTTTCAGTAAGGAGTAAATAAGACAATGAAATATGAACTGAGTTTTAAACACCGAAGCATTAATGCCTTTATTGACAACTCACGGTTAGCTAAGCATTGCCCTCTTTAGTCCTCACTACAATGTTGAGAGAGGAAATGTTGTTATGCCCCTTTACAGATAAGTAACCTGAGGACCAGGAGATGAGTTCCTTAGAGCTAGAAAGTGGGAAAGCTCAAGGTCAAACCCAGACAGCTATACTCCAGAGGTGAGAGTTAATACATAGGGCACCTCATTTTATTGTACTTCACTTTATTGCACTTTATAGATACTATGATTTTTAATAATTGAAGGTTTGTGGCAACCTTGCATTGAGCAAGTCTATCAGCACCATTTTTCCAAAGCATTTGCACACTTTGTTCCTCCATGTCACATTTCAGTAATTCAAAATATTTCATACTTTCTCAATATTGTGCGGAGAAGGCAATGGCAACCCACTCCAGTACTCTTGCCTGGAAAATCCCATGGACAGAGGAGCCTGGTAGGCTACAGTCCATGGGGTCACGAAGAGTTGGACACAACTGAGCGACTTCACTTTCACTTTTCACTTTCATGCACTGGAGAATGCAATGGCAACCCACCTCAGAATCCCAGGAACAGTGGAGCCTGGTGAGCTGCTGTCTTTGGGGTCGCACAGAGTCGGACACAATTGAAGCAACTTAGCAGCAGCAGCAGGAACAACATTGTGATATTTTTATGGTGGTCTGTGATTGGTGAGTGATTTTTATGTGACTATTGCAAAAAGATGACTCACTGAAGGTTCAAATGATGGTTACCATTTTTTAGCAAAAAGCATTTTTTCAATTAAGGGTATTTTGTTTATATAATGCTATTACAGACTACAGTATAAAGATAACTTTTTTATGCACTGGAAAAGCAAAAAATTTGTGTAACTCACTTTATTGCAATACTCACTTTACTGCAGTGGTCCAGAATTGAACCCATGGTATCTATGAGGTGTGTTTGTATCACTTCTCTGCTTTATTCTTATATTTGTTTTTAAAGACTTGGTATTCCCTAGTAACATTTGCATTATGCATACCTGTGATTACCCCAAAGTGACCCTAGGAGCTCTGCTGTGTCCAATATGGTAGCACTGGTCACAAAGGACTATCNGTGTGTTTGTATCACTTCTCTGCTTTATTCTTATATTTGTTTTTAAAGACTTGGTATTCCCTAGTAACATTTGCATTATGCATACCTGTGATTACCCCAAAGTGACCCTAGGAGCTCCGCTGTGTCCAATATGGTAGCACTGGTCACAAAGGACTATCAAGCCCTGGAATGTGCCTAATGCAACCAAAAAACTAATTTTAATTTAAACTTTTTAAAGTTAAGTTTAAAAATGGACACAATTTGAATTTTGGAAAACTTGGAAATATATTTGGAACAAATGAGGTATGCAAATCTACTTTTTAACTGTAAATTTTATGAAAACTAAACACTGATCAAGTATGTCCAAAAAAAATTTAGCATCTGAATTGAGAGATTCTTTAAGTGTGAAATACACACCTGATTTCAAAGAGCTGCTATTAAAGAATATAAATATCTCAATAGTAAATGTTCTATTAATTACATGTTGACCTGATAATATTTTGGGTAAAGTGATTCAAAGAAAATATATTATTAAAATTTCATTTTATTGTTTTCTTTTTCTTTTTTTTTTTTTACTGTAGCTTTTACTAAGACCCTCAAAATTGCATATATGGCTTACATCATATTTCTATCGGCCACCACTGGCCTGAACAATAAATCAACTGGAGTGGGGAGTTCTCCTCTCTTCCTAGCATGAGATGATAAAGATGATCTTGACCTTCCTGGGTACAGACTTACCCAGGTTGTAAGTTACCTGTCCCAAGGTTCCCAGAAGCAGACCAAATGGCTTTCCCAGACAACTGGCCAGGAAAGCCCTGGAGTTGATCAGCTTGTTCTCCTATGAGAATCAATAAATAGACAGGTCCTGCTCCTGGAATGAACAACCCCATTGTGTCCAGCACAATGTCCTGCACCCCAGCACCCCTTTCTGTGCACATCATGTATACCACATCTTGTGGAACCTTGCTCTCAGTTTCCCCAAGCCTTTCTAACTCAGAGTTGTACAGTTTGCCTTGGCTCCTGACAAATGGTAACCACAAAGAGATCTACCTTGCCCATCAGGGCCTCCTGGGATCCTAGGAAAAGACTGAATTCCCTGCTAACAGGAAAGCAGATACTCAAACAGCAGGGAGATTTGTGATCTTATTGTAAATGTGACACGTGTGGACTTATCACAGGAGAAGCCAAGGACATGCTGGTTACATTCGTAACCAGTGTTAGTCCCCTGAGTCACATTATCCATAAAGACAAATGGCAGCAAAGAGAAACTTCTGTACCAAGACACAATATGCATTTAACCCAGAAGAAAGTTAAAACACAACACAATCTCTATACTCTAGGGACAACAGAATCCCTATCCACTAACAAGTATGACAGAGGGCTGCCTAATGATAAGAAAACCTACCTCAGTTTAAATGTTAATTACACACCTACAGAGAGCATCTGACTATATGCCCGGAAGTGGGGTAGACAGTAGGATGTTAGTCGTTCATTTATGGCCGACTCTTTGTGATTCCATGGACTGTAGCCCACCAGGCTGCTCTGTCCATAGAATTCTCCAGGCAAGAATGCTGGGGTGGGGTATCATTCCCTTCTCCAGGAGATCTTCCCCACCCAAGGATCAACCTGGGTCTGCTGCATTGCAGATAGATTCTTTACCATCTAAGCCATCAGGGAAGTAGGACAGTAACATGAAATAATATAAAAAGCATTGGCTTTCTCATTATGAGATCTGGGTCTCAGTCTCCTAATCTATGGAACAATGATAATAGTCCTTTTATGGATATAAGTGAAAGTTGCAAAGAGTCTGACTCTTTGCAACCTCATAGACTATACAGTTCATGGAATTCTCCAGGCCAGAATACTGGAGTGGGTAGCTATTCCCTTCTCTAGGGGATCTTCCCAACCCAGGGATTGAACCTAAGTCTCCAGCATTGCAGGAGGATTCTTTACCAGCTGAGCCACAGGAAAGCCCTATATGGGTACAGAGAGCCTTAAACTGAGGGTGTATTTTAATCGCCAGGACAGTGTCTAACATACAGTAAGGACTCTCAGTCTTAGTGTCCTGCCTCTGAGAGATAAAGGAGCAAAAAACAGGCCCTGTCCTGAAAGAGTTGAAACTCTAGCCAGATGGGGTAGCAGACCAGCATAGCAATTATCCTAAGGCTCCCACAGTTACACCTGTTGTAGCCCAGAGCACCTTTACAGGGGCAGGAAGGAAGGAGGGGCTATTACCGCCTGTGCCTGTGAATCTGGACAACAAGAAAGTAGATGTTCAGAGGCAAGACGAAGCAGGAATGCGACACAGAAGATGGATGAAACTGAACTGATATTGAGAGAATCAATTCCTAGGCAGGTTGATAAGAAGTCCGGGAGTCCCCAAGGAGAGAGGGGTCTGGGGTTCCCAAGGAGGAGATAGGAGTCTGGAATTCTCAAGGAGGAGGAAAGGACAAATTTTTCTTCCTCTACATTCCTTAGGATTATGTAACAATAATGCATCCTGCTTGAGGACAGTTTCTGGAAAATACCTTCTGGCTAATCCAATTATCTTAAAATGTAAAGACGCTTACTCCTTGGAAGAAAAGTTATGACCAACGTAGATAGTATATTCAAAAGCAGAGACATTACTTTGNAATGCATCCTGCTTGAGGACAGTTTCTGGAAAATACCTTCTGGCTAATCCAATTATCTTAAAATGTAAATTATGGGAGTGAGTCTAGTAAGATCTTTACAACTTCCAGACATTCTTTTGATTGATTAAAAACTAATTAAAAGTATATAACTCCACTGCTAACACTAGCGAGGGGGCACTCTTTCTGCCCCCTTCTGATGTCTATGTCAGAAGCTTTCTCTATTTTATTCTTTAATAAAACTTTATTACACAAAAGTTCTGAGCAATCAAGCCTCATCTCGGGCCCTGGATTGAATACTTCTCCTCCGGAGGCCAAAAATCCCGGTGTCTTTCGTGGTTCAGCAACAACTTTTCAATATGATCCCAGGACAAAATGTAGGAACTGCTTCCTTGAAGATAAAATTGCTTTCAGGTTGTTTCCTTGTCATTTGCCTTTCTCATAAATGTTTAGCATAGAACCATCAAGTATTTGAGGTTTTTAATGAGCTGTGAATGGTTTTATGAAGACCTACAAGACCTTTTAGAACTAACACCCAAAAAAGATGTCCTTTTCTTTATAGGGGACTGGAATGCAAATGTAGGAAGTCAAGAAACACCTGGAGTAACAGGCAAATTTGGCCTTGGAGTATGGAATGAGGCAGGGCAAAGACTAATAGAGTTTTGCCAAGAAAATGCACTGATCATAGCAAACACCCTCTTCCAACAACACAAGAGAAGATTCTACACATGGACATCACCAGATGGTCAATACCAAAATCAGACTGATTATATTCTTTGCAGCCAAAGATGGAGAAGCTCTATACAGTCAACAAAAACAAGACCAGGAGCTGACTGTGGCTCAGATCATGAACTCCTTATTGTCAAAT